>CAIGQZ010032594.1:6430696-6444779 GCA_903798205.1 Danio tinwini
ATATAATATAATATAAATGTTTGTCATGTACTTATATTGACTTTCATAACCAATGGCCTCACACTCAATTCCTGGAGGGCCACAGCTCTGCCTAGTTTAGCTCCACCCACCTCCATCTCACACCTGCTTAATAGTCTCTAGTAGTCTTGAACACCTTGATTAGTTGGATCAGCTGTGTTTGATTAGGGTTGGAGCAAAACTGTGCAGAGTTGCGGCCCTCCAGGAATCAAGTTTGAGATCTTTGGTCATAACTGACAGTTCAGCATTTAGTCTATAATTTTCTTCTTAAATGGATAGTTAATATTTAGGATGCCTTCATATTACCAGTTTTGGTTAACACTTGTGTTTGTTTCGACATCATTGTTTGGTTCGTTTGGCTGCTGTGAATGCCGTCTTCTGGACGGAACTGTACTGGAGTCTGCCTGAATGAGGTAGTCTGGTGTCATTCGTGCAGATTTAGGTACGTTTCACTTCTGATATCAATGCAATTGTATTAAATAATGGAAGTAAAGTAAATAATGGAACAGTAACACTGACTATACAACAACTTTTAGATTTGAAAAGATGAAAAACAAATATTATATGCATTTGTTGTTATTGCAAACCATGTATTTTTCTCCAAAAAGGTCCATACAGAATCTGATCAAAATCAGGGCATAGGGGAGCACGTGTTTGGATTTCGGAAGTTTTACGGTCTGGTTATTTATTGATGGTGCTCTATAGGGATCGGTCAGTTTGAATGTCTCAGTATTTGGGCTTTGGTCACATGGTCAAGGAAGAGACCAAACTAGATTGTAACTTTTGCTCTGGCTCTTTTCTAATTTAGTTGCATCCATAGCAAATTATTGCTATTAAATTATT
This sequence comes from Danio tinwini, assembly GCA_903798205.1. Taxonomy (NCBI): domain Eukaryota; kingdom Metazoa; phylum Chordata; class Actinopteri; order Cypriniformes; family Danionidae; genus Danio; species Danio tinwini. Next base: position 6,431,558 of record CAIGQZ010032594.1, read on the forward strand.
AAATTTTCAAGTACTTGTGAGTTACATTTAATATAACACTTAATTGCTCCATGTTGCATTACAATATAGTCACATAATTACAACACATCTCCAATATATTTAGCTATTATTACTGCCCTTATTTCCGTTTTAGGTATACGATTGCATTTAAGAGTTCACATTTAGCTGATGATTGATTATAAAGCGTGTTTGGCATGCTGTCCCGGGAAACAGCAGGTAGGTCTCGAGAGCTGCAGTAGTTCTTTGAGCCTATTATTGATTATTAAAAGTTGCAACAGCGTGCTATACTGCTAACTGAACAACCTATATTGGAAGACTAATTGCTCATGTACTGTGCCAAATTGGTTGGTCAATTCACTTATACTGTATGTCTTTGTACCGGGAAACCCTGAGGGACTCGAGCCAGAGACCTTCTTACTGTGAGGCAACAGTGCTAACCACTGAGCCGCCGTGTCGCCCAATCCTGGATTAATTTAGGAAAGAGGGGGAGGAGTAGGGGTGGATGGGAGGATTCTTCAAGACGAAGATGACTAAGGTAAAGAAATCTGGTTATTTATATTGTGTTTGGATTTGTCTGATTGGTGAATCATATGTTAGCTAACGCAGGACCGGCTGTGGTCAATCATAAGCATGCGATCCTCTCAAAATTAGTTTATAAATAAACTTCATGAACGATGGTTTGACAAAAAATGCAGTTTTTCACGGTCAGAACTACAATTAAAACCGCTGTATAGTTACAGAGTGTATGCAGAAATCCTAAAGGAAATTTCAATTTCTTTTTAAGACTTTTTAAAGACCTTCCCAGAATATTTTAAGACCTCATCGCCACTTCAAGTTCTAATCAGTATTAAACCTTTAACTTAATAAACAGTTGTTAATGAACAGCTATCTGTTTCGCTCTATGGTTTCGCTACATGTGGAGAGCGACACATCACCTTCCCGTGTTTGTCGCAAATTACATGACATCACCCAGATGGAGGAGCTTGGCCGGACGCGCCCTGACCCGAACACAATCGCGTGGATCGAGCAGGCCATTGTTAATACTAGGAGAAAATAAATATATTTATGCTGTTTTTGGAGTCAAACACTTTGGACAACACTTAATAAAAATTAAGACCTCGTAAAAATGTGATTAAGACTTTTTAAAACCTTTTAAGAGCTTTAATTTTCCCAATTTTCATTTCATTTATTCATCAACTTTTAATACTTTTTAAGACCCCGCAGACACCCTGACACTTGGCATTGGCGTTGGATGGCGGAGGGGTGTCACAGACGAAAGTGAAGAGCGGTGAAGTTGTTGCGAACGAAAGTGAAGAGGGGAATAGCGTAAGAAAGTGAAAGTGAACAGTGGACGAGGGAGGAGGGCGGTTGAGGAGTGGGATCGGTAAAATGAGGTGCTGGATCAGATTTCAGAGGTTCTGGATCCGTCGTGTTTCGGCACCATTTAAGCCCTGATCAGACCCCCTAGTTTTTTGCGATTCCACAATCGCTGAATCCAACACGATCCTGCAAAATTCTTAAATTGAACTCAAAATAATTGCAAAAAATGAAAATAATCTCATAAAACATCCAATTCCAACACATATAATCAAATTATATTTATTTCAGTTTGCAATTAATTGTTTTACATGACTTTTAGATGTTGCGCTGTGATTCATTACAAACATGCTCTGTTTTAAAAACGTTTTAAACTTGTTAAAGTCACTCTTGATCACATTTGATGATCACAGAGAGCTGAACAGATCTTTTAATGTCAATTGCTTTGCGCACGCCCTGTCTTGTTGATATAATTATACGCATTACTACAGAGACATGTTAATATGCAACTATCAATCAATTCGGTGGACAGGGAAGCCTACATCACGTTGTGGTCGGCCTCAAAACAGGAGGGATTTGGAGCTTATTCTAACGTCAGGAAATAAAAAAATAAAGAGGCTTATTGTCTGTATATCACCCCAATATGTTGTGGACACATTATAACTAACACACAGTTCTGTCCAAAGAGCTTACAAAAGATGATTTTCATCATAGGTGCCCTTTATAAGGCAGTATTTTTCCACGTGAATACTAAGTTTCTTTTAGAAAATGACCATAATTGTTGCCACGGTCAGAAAATAATGAAAGGAGCATTTCACCACAAATTGGAGCTGCCCGGAATGGGAGAGAGATAATGGTGGAGGATGGATGACAATAAAAATTTAATTTCAATAAAAATTAATGAGGCAGCTGTATTATATATTTGGGACTTGTGGAGCTGCACATCAATGGACTTGCTCTTCAGTGTTTGGACTTTCAGTAGTGAAAATTAAACCACACTGATCTGAACTAAACTCTGAAAACAGGACTGTGGCCGAGAGCCGTGGGAGCGAAACGAGGCCCGCCACAGATGAGATACACCTGTGGCGCGCACCTGCCTTCAATCCCACGGAAGGAGCTCTGGACTATAAGAGGAGGAACGATGGCAGAGGACAGAGAGAGAGAGGACCGGGCCCAGACATGTTGTGTTACTTTTGCTTTCAGTTTGACGGCAGTCTCCGTGAGGAGCTGCCGTCCCTTTTATTTATCCTTCTTCCCGGCGGCCAGGTGGCCGCAAACTTCATTACAGTGGTGCCGAAAACCCGGGAGAAGGAGGGACCCGTCGTCCAGTTGCCCTCGCCGCTGAGGAGGAGGGCGAGTGTTCGGGAGTTAACCCGAGTGGGGGAGAAACCCGTTCGTCTGCCAGAGTGCCTGGGCGGCCTGAGGCTGGTGAGGAAGGATCTGCCTGCTGCCGTCTTCCAGCATGGGGAGGAGCAGGGGACGCGGGGCTCCCTACCGGATGGGAAAGAGCTGAAGGGAGCCATCCCAGAAAGCCCGGGGGGAGTCGCCGCGATCCGCCATGACGCCGAAGCCTGCGTCCTCCACCGAAGCGGGAGCGGAGCAGGAGACCAGAAATGCCGCCAGCCAGCCAGGAGAACCGCCGCCAGACACCAGAAGACGGACGGGTGGATAGATTCCTCCACAGGGCTCCCAGCATGTCTTCACTTCTCTCAGTTGGTTGAGGACCAAGGAGTGGCAGCGTGTCTGGAGAACCTAATCCCAATTTTTTTTTTTCCTCTCTCCCCTCTCTCTCTACTCTGTCTTTCCTCCTTTTTTCTCCATCTCCTTTTCTCTCGGCCCGTCTTATATAGGTCTCGCGGGTGCTGTGGCGCCAAATTTGTGTATTAAGTGAAGTTTATTTATAAACTAATTTTGAGAGAATTATGTGCTTATGATTGCTAGCGGCTGGACCCACATTATCTAAATTCGCCATGCACCAATTAGACGATCCCTAAGCTACTACAAATATCCCGGGTTACGTATCACCGCTATCTTCGCTTTGAAGAATCCCCCCTTCCACCCCTACTCCTTCTCCTTCCTAGATGGGTGACACGGTGGCCCAGTGCTTAGCACTGTTGCCTAACAGCAAGAAAATTAATGGTTCTAGGCTTTACCAAACCAGCGGGCATTTCTGTGTGAAGTTTGCACGTTCTCCCTGTACTCACGTGGGTTTCTCCCGGATTCTCCAGTTTCCTCCCACCGATTAAATACATGCAACCAAAGTTATTGACTAATCAACACTATAGACTTGCTCCCTACCTAGTACCTATCTCATTAACGACAAAATACTATCTGCTCTTCAATCACTATGACAGGGGAGTTCTCGAGATCTACCTGAGCTCAATCTCCCCTCTCGCCTTGTAACGGGAGGGAGCCCCGGGCTCGAGGACCTTATGAGCTCAGGGCTCTCTCCCGAGACAGGATGCCAAACAAGCTTTATAACCAATCATCAGCTAAGTGTGAACTTTTGAAGTGATTTATAGTGATTGTTGGAAGACTGTAACCTGCACACAAATTATAAATAGTGTAAACTTTTACGGGATAAACTGTAAGTTCGTTTAATGATGAAATATAAACAGCCTGTTTTCTGTAACAAATGAAAGAGAATGCAGTGAAATTAAAGACCTGCAAGATGGAAAAACAGTTAGCCGACTGAAGCCCTCAAGGTAAACAACCAGAAACTGATTGACAGGATATTTCTGAGGAATTTCCACTAATAATAAAATCCCACTTTGGTCCATCTATCCTTAATTTGAAAAAATAAATAAACAAATAAAGTAGGTTTGTAAAGGTCAAAACATGTCAATAATTTAACCAATGAGCATGTTTGTCTTTTATTTTTCATTTGTTTAAAATAATCCTTCTTTTGTTAATGAAAGCAGAGTAAACTTTTGCAAAAAGGTGTGTTTTTATTTAAAACTATTCCATTCAGTAATCTCTTTTACAGTAGATATACTATATAGAAGGTATAAAATATAGGAAAATTATTTACATACTGAAATATTACAATTTAAAAATATTTAGTCCGGGTAATATTTGAAGCGATAGTTTACCCAAATGATTCTGTATTCATTTACTTACCCTTCACTTGATCCAAACCAGCTTGAGTTTCATTCATCTGTACACACAACAAAGATATTTTGATAAACTTTGGGAACTGATAACAATTGACCGTAGTATTTGTTTTTCCTACTGCGTGTCAGCTGAAATTCTTTGTTGAACAACATAAGCTGCTAATCATTAACTTATCCTGTAATACTAATAATAATAATCATAAAAATATATAATAAAATGCTAATCAGGCAACGTAGTGGCGCAGTAGGTAGTGCTGTCGCCTCACAGCAAGAAGGTCGCTGGTTCGAGCCTCGGCTGGGTCAGTTGGTGTTTCTGTGTGGAGTTTGCATGTTCTCCCTGCGTTCGGGTGGGTTTCCTCCGAGTGCTCCAGTTTCCCCCACAGTCCAAAGACATGCGGTACAGGTGAATTGCGTAGGCTAAATTGTCCATAGTGTATGAGTGTGTGTGGATGTTTCCCAGAGACGGGTTGCAGCTGGAAGGGCATCTGCTGCGTAAAAACGTGCTGGATAAGTTGGCAGTTCATTTCGCTGTGGCGACCCCAGATTAATAAAGGGACTAAGCCGAAAAGAAAATGAATGAATGAATGAAAATGCTAATCAAATTCTGAGGGGAAGGCATTTCTAAATTAGCATAACTGTTGTGTTTTTCCAATATTACCTCCTTTTTTAACAAAACACTGGTAGCGTGAAACACACACACACACACACACACACACACACAAACACACACACACACACACACACAAAACTTATTTACAAGGAGCATCTCTAACATATTAGTAGCCATAACTATGGCAGTAGACTGTGTAAATTACAGGCTAGTATAAACAACAGGGTCCAACCTAGCCATGGTGAATGTGCCAGACTAGCGCTCTCTAGTGTTCAAAACAAGAATTCACAATTTTAACAAAATCAGATCTCTGATGAGCAGGTCGTTTCACATTTGAAAAAAAAGAGAAGTTTTTATCACTTAAAAAAGCTGATAATAAATTATAAATTCTACAAAGTTTTTCTAGCATATTTTTGCCTAAATTGTAGCTTAAAGGTAATTCAAAAATAAGTCCAAATTTAAAAGTTGGCAGACAGGATGCACTTGAAGCTCTTTGTTCTCTGTGCACTTCATTTAAAATTGTTTCATGTGTTCGGTCTAAGCATCATCTATCATGACGTGATTCAATAAGGCTAAAATAAATGAATCATTCCCTCATATTTAAACAATTTTACACCTCACTCAAATTACCTTACTGACTCTTTATCACTCCTTTCTGCTTCATAGCCATGCTTAGTCAAAGTAACATCATCATATAAACTTTAGTTTTGCCGACTTGCATGTCAACACATATCAGCGTGCATAAACAACCTGGGAATGGCTTTCTGTGCAGATGCGTCAATTTTTTTCTTCACCAGCGTTGTTTCGGTTGCACATAAAGAATAACAAACTTGCGTACGCAAAAGATGCCAAATGTGAATATAGCGCCAACATCTTAATTCTGGGATAACCACTAATACACTTGCATAAAGAAAATCTTATCTCAAAACTTTTTTTTTTGCACCATCTCCCCATGCCGGCCCCAGCAAGATATCGCCCTGGGCGATCGCCCATATTGTACATGCTTAAATCCACCAGTGTCTCAGCAAATCACAATCACATTAGGTTCTTTGTGTATTTAAAAATAATAATGTTTTATTTAAATGACATCACATCATAGAACATGCAGGGAAAAGGAAAAAAAAATGTGTGAGACTGATGACGGCAGACACAAGAGAGAACGTCAAATTTACTCTCAGCCCCATAGATATGGAAAGCCGTTGGGGCCAAAACGTCTGCAACTATGGAAGGTCATTGGGGCCAAAATATCTGCAACAAACGCGTTTACACGTTATTACGCGTTAACACGTAATTACGCGTTAACACGCAATTACGCATTAACACGTGATTAACGTGTTAACACGCAATTTACGTGTTAACACGTTTTTTTAACTAGTCTCATTTTTTAAAGCACTATAATTAAATATTTTCTCCAACCTGCTCATTTTAATGTCATTTCACTTAAATCCCAATAAATGTTTTGCAGTCAATGATCTGTTGCAGATATTTTGTGTTATGAAAGGCCAGACATCTTCTGTAATGTTATGTTTGATGGCCTGGGACATTATAATGCTTGTCATTCAGCTGCTGAGACTTCTTTGAAAAATGTGTCCAGAGTAATCAGAATCAGCTTTATTTGACAAGTATGGGTTTTTTTTTTCAGGAGCACAGGATACATACAGTACATACAAATCAGCAACACATAATGACATTTAAATAAGTGGTATAAAAGTAAATAAAACTTTTTTGTTACAAAAAAGTCATAAAAAGGGTTGTGTATATTTATGACTATAAAAAGAGGTAGCAATTGATCTAATAATAAAGATCTATAGAGAAAGATGTGTAGAGATCTGGAGGTTGGGCAGGTAAACAACAATAATCCTCTCCACTGTCCTGACAGTCCGCTGCAGTCTTCTTTTGTCTGATTTGGTGATTTCTAGATGGCACTTAGAGGTTTTTGCTTTTGAACTCTTCATAGATTTATTGTTTGCAGAACTTTGCAATATAGACTTCTCTCTGTACTGGAAAGCTCCAATCACCAAGGCAAAACATTCTCGTGTGCAAACAATTGACAAGTTTTGATAAAACTTTGTAATAACTAAGCTCCTTTCTGCCTGGTAGTGTGTGTATATGTGTATGTACACACACACACACACACAATTATTACTTATGCAAATTATAGTACTTTCTTTAAAATATTAAGGTTTTGTAAAGTTCTCTTGACATTTTATTATCTCAAATCTTAAACGTGTGCACACTACAACACAAGAAAACGGCGGCACAGCACACTACAAGATACTATTAACGTTGTGCCTGATGGAGCACATCACCTGATTGCAGAATAACTCTGCTTTTTATCATAGGCTAGGTTACAAATATTTGACCAACTGCCAGAGCAAACAGCCTGCAGAATGAAAAAAAAGCTGCTTGTTGAAAAGAGCGCATTGTCCAAACAAAATGTCTATTATTTAGGGCTGTCAATATTAGCGCGTTAATGCACGTGATTAATTTGAAACATTTAACGCGTAAAAAAAAATTTACGCATTTATCGCAGTTGCAGTTTTTTTTTTTTTTTCCTTTTGTGGTCGACGTGTGTTCAGGGCCGGGCACGCCCATAGAGGCGACCTCCCGGTGCTAACTTTTAACCGCAAACCGGTAAGTTTCTATTTCACTTTCGGGTTGATGGCGGCGTGATCACGGTTTGCCTACAGCGTCAGTTCAGCTTGCTCCGGTCCTGCGTGTGTTTAATGTGCAAAGAAATATGGATAAAGGAGAATATGGATCCATGTAAATGTATTCAGTGAAAGGGCCAGATGATGTCACAAGCTGTCAAAGACAACCCATTCCTCTCTAAGTTGACTCCAAGCGCCCTCAACACTACACGCAACTTTTGTAAAGCGTCTGCTTCACGTTGACGTGTCAGAATCCTTGATTGAGAAATAAAGCCATACTTTAGAACGCTTGGTTTAAGCAAATTTGATTCGATCGTGCGTGTTGATGATCTGAAGGGAGTGGGCTGCTCTCTCTCTCTCTGTGTGTGTGTGTGTGTGTCTGTGTGTGTTTTCTGAATGAGTGTATGGTCTGTATGGTGATCCTCCAGCATCTGTACCTCTCCCAGAACCTGTGCATGTGTTTAATATTAGATAATATCAGTGTGTGCTTGTTTAACCTGCTAATGGAAGAGGAGCTGTGTGTGTTGTTCCCGATAATATCAATAGACTGGTCTGTCTTAGCAACTGGTTTAATCATCACCTTAGAATTATAAGGTTCTGTCTGACATTTTTGTCAAAATTGAGTTATTGACATTCTTATTAAATGACAACTTATTTACATTATGGGATGTTTTTTTTATAAGTTGTTTACATTAAGACCTTTTATTTAAAAACAAAAACAAATGTTACACACATGCTGTTTGCTATGGAATGCAAAAACTTTGAAGCTCAATATCTCAAAATCATTCAGAACGCAGACAGAACCTTATAATTCCAAGGTGACGAAATGTTAAGGAGGACAAAGCTAAATTGTTTCTACTTTATAATTAATGTTCTCAACTCGCAATACAACTTTACAATAAATACAATTGTTTGTATTCAATACTTTATTATTATAATTTTTCAATTTCTATATTTGCAATGCCTGTATTTTGGATTTTTTTTTTATTCGTGATTAATCATGATTAATCACACAAAAATGTGTGATTAATTAGTTAATTTTTTTAATCAATTGACAGCCCTACTATTATTATTTTTATTATTATTACGGATCAGAGAGAAGACAAAGGCAGATTAACAAAGAATTGATATTTAATGATACTTTAAACAATGCTGAGGTTGTTCAGAACTAAATATAAATCAATACCAACATAAAAGAAAACAAAACAAACAGAACTTAACTTCAGGTGGTAACTAAAACAAGATGATGCCAGTGGAGGTAAACATTGTACAGGATTTACAGGACAAGATAACAGATGGGATGACAGCCAAACTGGTGAACAGGCATACAGGATACAACGACAGGTAACTGCTATCAAGCCAAAGCGAAATGAGTCCAGGTACTAACAAGTAGATCAGACAGTGAATGAGTGAATGTTCCAGGCTTATGTAGTGTGAGCAGGGGGATGAGCAACAGGTGAAGGTGATTAATATTCTGATGATTGGGGCTGTGCAGGTGCAGTAAATGAATCTGACGGTCCAAATGGATTCCTGACAATTATTATTATAAGCTAATAATATTTCCATAATACTGGGATGCGCTATTGTTTATGGGGGACTTTTATTTTGACAAGAAATCGGTTTTTCAGAGCTAAAAAGAAATGATGAGAAAACAGTATGGATAGCGGACATTTCATGACGGTTTAACAGAGCTCGTACTAAAAAAGATGGTTTATAAGTTTATTCAGCAACCCTCCGAAAAGGCGGGTTTGTGTGATTGCATACTGCTAGTTAGAAATACATATTTTGTAAAGATGTCTAAGAATGTGGATGTTTATTTTTGTGTTGGTTTGCTCAGCTCTTACGGTGATTTCAGAAGAAAGAGAACGTTAATAAAGCTTCTTGAAACATCAGTAAAGTTTCGGCCATCAATCAAATGCTACAAACACATTAATATATGTTTAGTTTATATATAGTATTGCTGATTAAATGTGTTGTTCATTGTTAATTCACGTTAGTCAACGCATTAACTATTATTAACTTCTGGCCCTTAACAGTAAAAAATCTAGACTATTTAATTTTAATTATTTTTAGCTAGTCACTTTCTCTCTCTCTCTCTCTTATTTTTTATATCCTCGTATGAATACAGCCCAACGTTACTTTACATTTAGATGATTGGTAAGGAAGCAGGCTATTGAAAATTAAAATAAGAAACTGTCTCAGGGCAATCTTGTTCCTCGCTGCCAAATATGTTGAGCTCATTTTAAAGGAAGTGGACCAGATGACGTAGGCTCAACGAAGCCATTGTGTAACAAAACGATTGCGCGCATCATCACATTAATATTTAGGAGAAGGATTACGAGCTCTTACGACAGACACAGTCATCGTGACACCACAGCTACGTTTTACTTGAATTATTCATGATGCAGTGACCAAAGCACTACGCTGCGCTTACGGTGACCTTACCTCATCATCCAAGATCATGACGGGAGAGTAATGCACGCGGAAGTGCGTTAAGAAATACAAACCGAAAGCGCTGTTTAATGTCTGGTTCAGTTATTTATCGAAGATCCTAAATCTGAGTAAATTCATGCTTTAGAACTAGAGATTATGATTTAGAAAAGTCGAAATTATCGGATAAAAAGTCAAAATTTGAGTTACAATGTGGAGGTCTAAATGTGTCACTTCTTTAATTCTTTAATTCTAAAAAATAATGAATCTAATGAAACATTAATTATAAAATCTTTATAAGAAATTGAATTTTTAACAGAAAATTAGATTTTAGATGTTAATCTCTATTATATAATATAAAACGTTATATAATTACAAATTAATATCAAGATATATATAAATATACTATTTAATCATATATATATATTCATATATTTATGTATTCAGAGGCCTAAAAACACCAATAATACACATCATAGCCACATCTTATAGGACACATATATTACACAGAATGACAGAATCATGGAAATATATTTACTTTGTGCATGATGTATTCAATATACTGTAAATATGATTTGCTATTAAGCCATATAAAATATATGAAATCCGCAAAGTATATGAAATACAAGTTCATATTCGAATTTTTTAATATATAAACATTTATTTTTTAAATATTTAATAAAATGGGAAACGCAGCAGTGGGTAGTGCTGTCGCCTCACAGCAAGATTATCGCTGGTTTGAGCCTCTGCTGGGTCAGTTGGTGTTTCTGTGTGGAGTTTGCATGTTCTCCCTGTCAGGGATGGGCAGTATTTCAAACACGTGTTTCAAATACAAAATTGTAATTTGTATTTGATGGGGTTTCAAAAACACTTTTTAAAAAAATACTTTGTAAGTCATAAATGACATGACATCATAATGACATCATAAAATCCGGCCTCTAATTGATGCTTTCTCAGTTGTTTGCCTAGGCTTGAGATCAGAACAGAAAATGTATTAAGAAGGTCATCATTGCTTGGAGTATTGATGGAAATTATGCACACATAAACAAAATAACAGACCAATGGCAGGTGTATATTTGAGAGCAAGGCAACAATCATTGAAAATGGTATACTGCACAATACCTAGACCAGTAATATGTAATGGTTGTGTAGTGTACAATTCAGCATCTGCAGTTTTGCTTAAAAAAATGAGATGGAATAAAATATCAGTCCTTAAGAACAGGATGAGGAACGTTCAGCACATAATCATGATCAGTCTCAGTGCTGCAGGTGAAAATGAAGTTTAGAACTAAAAAAACACCTAAAGATGGTGCACTGGAGTTCACTAAGGGTGTAAACTAAAACTTTCAGTTAAAGAAGAACTGAAAAAATCTTGAGAGATGAGTAAACTGCACAAATAATAGTAGTTCTGGATGGATTGCTGATGTAGATGCCAAGACAATAAGACAAACAACATACAACTAAGTCCTACAGTGGCGATACCTATACTTCATTGGCTGTTTCAAATGCCAGAATTTTGATCTGCAGGTGCACTTGTATAGTTAATGAAGATAAATCTAAAAGTCTAAAAATGTCAAACCGGCACAATACAGTATATGAGACACAAATATTTAATAATACTCCAGTCTATACAGACTGGTCAAAAATTCCAGACTCTAGACTTTGCAAATGAATAACTCAATTTTTACAATTGTCATGTTTTATGTTTTGCATTGAAAAGTACACTAGCAAAAAAACATGTTGTATGGAAATTACTAAAACTGGATATTTTAGTAGTTTTCAGAAAAAAATGTTTTTACATTGAGTATAAAGGATTTCATTTAAAAAAAAGATTTATTAAAAAAAAAAAAACGATGTGAACAAAAAAATTTAAATAACCTCTTCATGTAGCACACTTTTAAAGATAATATTGTTAAGAGATGGTGTCAATTTTACTGGTCACACAATGGATGAAAACACAATAAAGAGTCTAACTCATTATCTGCATTAAAAGTTTAAGTGATTAAAGAGGTCATCTTCAAGACAGGACTTTCTCTGAAATTTGTACAACATTTATTCTAAAATGAAAGAAAAACACAAGCTTATGAATACCTCCTCATGTACAGGAGTAGAGGTGAATAAGTTGACATAAGCTGAATTAAACTTGCTCAAACGCTGTTGCTGTCAAACATTGTTTACCTCAGTCATTTTAATGGTGAAGGGATTGACAGAATATGCCTATTGGCGGAGGGTTTGCAAAGAAATGTTATGCTCGCTTGTAAAAGTATTTTGTAGTATTTTCAAATACAAAATACAGTATTTTATTTAGATTTATTTGTGGCTGCTGTATTTTGTAGTTTATGGATGTAAAATGGATGTATTTGGTATTTTATTTTAAAATACATTTCAATGTATTTTTGCCCATCCTTGCTCTCCGTGCTCATGTGGGTTTCCTCCTGGTGCTCTGGTTTCCCCCACAAGTCCACAGACATGCTGTATAGGTAAATTGGCTAAGCTAAGTTGTCTGTAGTTTATGTGTGTGAATGAGTGTGTGTTATTGTTTCCCAGTGATGGGTTACAGCTGGAAGGGCATCTGCTGTGTAAAACATGCTAGATAAGTTGCCAGTTCATTCCGCTGTGGTGAACCCAGATTAAAAAAGAGACTAAGTCGAAAAGAAAATGAATGAATGAATAAATATTAAAAAATTGCCATATTAACCTACATATATCAATTACAAATATTAACGTTCAAATATATAATACATTTTTAAATATATCATTTTTTTATGTAAAATAAATATTTTCACATAAATTTCAGTTTATGATTCAACAACTCTTTAAAAAAACTCACCTTTTATTAGATTAATCATCTTTAGAGAATTAAGTTACACCTTTAGATGGTTGTTTGTCGCCGCCTATTGTCGTAATAATGTCATTTGTACAGATTTATTAAGTCATAATTTTGAGTTATTAAATCATTATTTCAGCTTTTTATCTTGTAATTTTGATTTATTAAATCATAATTTGGGCCTTTCTTACCTCAATTGTTTGCACACAAGAATGTTTTGGTGATTGGAGCTTCCAGTACAGTGACAAAAAGTATATAGTGCAAAGTTCTGCAA
>CAIGQZ010032594.1:6449779-6469768 GCA_903798205.1 Danio tinwini
CTGTGTGTCAGTCAAATTATGTCAGAAAGAAGTTATAGTCATGGGTAATTTGAATTTAATTAAAATTTAATTTAAATCTGTGAGGAAGAAACAAGCAAAAATCTGAATGTTTTAATTAATTTCCATTCATTGAAGGTCAAACATGAATAACTAACTACTAGTACCCAGATTTCTCTTATTTTTAGTAATGGACCAGAAAGAATTTACAATTCACACAGTGCTCAGCATATACACCCCTCACAAATCTCTCTGTTAAATTCATATTTTTAATAGGAAGCTATAATATTACATTTGTGCATATACATTAGATTAGTAAGTACAGAAGCCAAATCTGGAGCTTATCTAACAAAATAACTTATGATAATGGTCCAAAAACTCGTACACCAAAAATTATGATATAGAAAAATATTAAATACAAATTTAAACAAGAGGAAAAATCAAGAGAAGCAAAAAGAAAAAAAGAAAAAAAAGAAAAATGTAGTCAATTTTTTTTAGGTTGTAATTTATTTTTGCAATATTTTGCTTGAATTAATTGTATTATCTTTCAATTTCTATATATATTTGAGTAAAATATTATTATTAATACATATTGAATTAATGTATTGAATAACACAGATTTTGAAACCATTGCAGACAAAAACAGACTCCACAACAAGTGACATTTCAATCGAGATGAAACAAGCACAACATAAAGTCCCTTCCCTGGGTGAATGACACCATTAAAACATTAATGAAGTAAGGGGATACAGCTTTAAAAGCAGCATGAAGATCAAAGATGGCTCATGACACAAATAAGTTTGTGATATCAAGGAAGAGGGTAGTAAGATTATTAAGAAAAGGCAGATTATTTCATCAGAATTAATGGTAATTCAAAAGTTATTTGGAGAGAGTTAAAAAATGAACTGGACAAAATAATCATAAAGTAAAGCTAATCGAACAGCGTCCATGATGCAAATGAACAGATTCAGGTTTATGGCATTTAATCAATGTACTATTGAGACAGAGGATAGAATAGCTCAAAGTTTTACATTTACAAATACACAATAGTGTTACAGCTTTGGTAATATACAGTAAATAAAGTATTACATTTAATATGTTTTAAATCTGCATTAACTGTGCAATCTTAATCAAGTGCAATATAAAAAGATTTTCACATTTTTTCTGAACATTTATAGCTGTAGATTTGCACATAATCTTGTCAATTAAATAAAAGCAGGACTTCATTTCAAAGTAGGGGTGAAACGGATCACTGTTGATCTGTGATCGGTACAGATCACAACTGGGATTAATAATTTCTTTTGAGTTTGTCGGTTAATCCAACATTTATAACCATTGCAGAGAGATTGCCTCCCGCGTCATTCAAATCATGAGCATGAAAGCATTTTGGCTTCCCTGTAAGATATAATGATGATGAGAAAAGTTGTGGTGGAACCTACTTAAATGCTTTCTTAGGCTATTAATTTAAGGTGTTTTCTGTTACTGCCTGCTTAGCCTGCATTAATGCATTCAGTGTAAAGCTGCACAATTAAACATTAAGAGATCGTGATCTCAGTTCAAACCCGTGCAACATGAACGATAAATGATAATGATTTGCATGTTTATTAATTCTTCAAAGCGCTGCATTCAAATTGGCATCGAGAGAGATTCAGTTTTTACACTTTTTCAGTGAGTTACAAACAATTAAATAACACAGAAGTGCTGGGAGAACAGTTTATAGTTCAGATATAAACACTGATGTTTATGGTAAAGATTAAAATCACCGTTTAATGAAACATGACGCTGGTGAATTTTTGACGCTGGTAAAAGCAATTGTGTAACCAACAGATGGCGACAAACTACCATCAAAATTATGTCACTGAATAGGTTTTCAAAAATAATACACCTACAGTATAATAAAACAAGAAGTTTTGTGTGAACTGTTGAATCATTAATTGAAGATGAATATGATCTGTTGTACAAGATGTTAGATTTCTATATTTAGCATTATCAGCAACAGTAGATCATATTTCATATTTAATACTTTTTTTTTCAGCTGCTTCTTTCTTGGTTTTTATTTTTATTAACATCACAGGTTCTAAGATCTGTTTGTTAAAGCAATGTTTTTTGCAGTAATATTTTTATATAAATGGAAAGCAAATTTGTCGTCTCAATTTTTTGCTGATGAGAAAAATGGTCCGATCCGTGACAAAAAAAACGTAGTGCGATCCGAACTGCAGATTTGTGATCCGTTACACCACTATTTCAAAGTAAAATAAAATAAATACATGTTCAAATAATATAATAAAATATGATCAATCAAGAGATGAAAGGAAAAGCCCATTTACCCTTTTCAACGTAAAATATAGATAAAAAATAACATAATAAAATCAACAAATCAATACAATAAGTCATTTTAGTCATTAAGCAGAAGTACTGATTTCTTCTATTTAGATTATGCTTATGTTACCAAGAAACCAATGCATTACCTGTATTCTGTAACCCATCATCAGCACCACTATGGAAAATGAAACCGTATAGATTTTGAAGCTGTACTGACAAAAAAAGAAGTCCAGTGCAGACCTCTAGGCTGTAGGTCCAGTTAAATCATTTAAATAAGTTCTTTTTGATTACATCCGAATCAATTCTAGTCTTAGGTTAAATTATTTAATAGAAACTGGTACTTGTTATTTTACTGAAAAGGTAAAGGTGTTAGTGGGTGAAGGTGAAGTGGTATGTAGTGCTGTGTTTCTTGACTTACAGAGGGCGTTTGACACAGTAAATCACAAGAATCTGTTGCACAAATTTCAAAATATATATTTATCTATATTAAGCATTTCAATACATTTTTCAATATTAAGTTCTTAAATCTAATTGAATCTTACATGTGAAGTTGTAGACATTGATAATCATAAAGCTAATGCAATGAGCCTTTTAACAGGTGTTTCACAACATTAGTGATAAATTAGTGTTTTGCCTACATTGTGTCAACTGTGCAAAATTCTAATGTATGCTGATGATACAGTCATTGTCATGGGAAAAATGCTGAAGAGCTTACGAAGCAGTTGAAGAATGGTTTAACATAAGTAATATAGTGTTACCTGAAATTAAATGTATCTATAGCAGCTTGCATGAGCTTTTTTAAAGGACATGGTGTTGATTTAAAACAGGATGTAGTTATCTCAGGAGAGAAAGTTCAAGTTGTTTTAAAGTAAATAGCTATATACAGTTTTTATCTGGACTCCTGTCACATACAAAAAGGTACTGTGTGTAACAAGGTAACATTTAATATAGTTAATTTAAGGTCTATTTGAAATTATTAAAGTGAAGTTTCCTAATTTCGAGAGGAGCACGTGATATGATTGAGCACGTCTGGCTTCTCACCTGTAATCAGTAATAATCCAATCAGAACGATCCAAGCTTACTATATATGGATCATTTTCTCCCTACTGCTCTATATTCGTTTTGGAAGAATCCCCCCTTCCACCCCATCTCCTCCTTTTCCTCCCTTTTTCTAAGGGGAGCTCTCGAGACCTACCTGATCTCAGATCCCCTGATATGCTTATTGACCGGGCGGGAGCCTTGAGCTCAAGTATCTCCGAGCTCAGGGTTCTCTCCCGGGACAGCATGCCAAACCTGCTTAAATGCTAAGCAAGTGGGAACTCTTGAAATATATTTTAATTCTATTATCCTCTTGAATATCACTTTATATCATATCATTGTCTGATAAGTTGCTCGAACACAAAATCTACAGTTTTAAAACCGGAGTGTTTTTACAAGTACTTCATAAATGCATTTTTTTATAAATGCATCACTTTTTTATGAACTGATTGTAAGTGTCTAGTGCATATGTGCAAAAAAAAGTGCAAATGTTAGTTAATGTGTGTATTAAATAAAGTGAATTAATAATGTTTTGAGGTTGTTGTGTGGTGAGGTGGGGAGAGAAGAGGGGTTGAAGTTAATAAACAACCCCAGGGTTAAGCTTTGTCCCCATCGCTTTTTTTATGATACAATTACTGAACTTCCAGTTCTATTTACATATAACGCATTATCTATTTAACGTAGTAGTGCATTTTCTTTCCAGCATTATTGCATTTAGTTTATTTTAAAGATTAAGATTTTTATTTTCCACTTCACAGTTCCTTTATCTTCAATATGTATACTTACATATTGCGCAATTGCACTTAATTATAGTCTGTATAGGTTTTTAAATTATTTATATATCCCAAACAGGTGAACAATCAACTTGATTTCATGAGGAAACGTAATTAATTTTCATTTTATCAGCTAATTCACGAGTTTAGTTGTACGATTTTAAAAAGATGCATCGTACCCAACCCCACCTCTCATCCCAACCGTCATTGGGCAGTGAGCAAAACATACTAAATTGTACCAATGAGATTCATACAAATTAGCCACTAAATCAAAAAGTCATGAGATTGTGCTGGAATAATTCTGTCATCATTTACTCATCGTCCACTTGTTTCAAACTTGTATGAGTTTCTTTTCTCTGCTGAAAAACAAGTCTAATCCTGGAAACCAGACAGTTCGAATATTTGGAAACGAACAGCTACACACTTCCAGTTACTAACATTCTTCAAAATATCTTCATAGAGGTTTAAAACAACATTAGTTTGAGTAAACGATGACTGTATTTTCCTTAGTTTGCTTTACTTAATAAAGGCAATTCAGTTTAATAAAAAAAAAAAAAGTTGTAGATCTTCCTAATTTGGTTAGATGAAGCGGTTTGACTATTTATTATCCAAAATCATCCTGTTGGGATCTTCTTAGGCTTCTTTCTGTAACAAAGTAAAGAGACTGATGTTAGAGAAAGTCAGAGAATGAGCACATCTGACATCAAACAAGGGAATAAGACTCTAAAAGATTTTATTTCCTTAAAAACTGCTTTAAAATGGCATTAAAGGGACAGCTCACCCCAACATGAAAATGATATTATAAAATTTACTTTTCTTGTTTTGAATCCATTTAAAGTTTCTTTGTTCTGTTCAACACACACACATAAAAAAAAGATATTTTGAAGAAATCTGGAAACCTGGAACCACTGACTTTCATAGTAATTGTTTTTCCTACTATAGAAGTCAGTGTTTATGGGTTTTCAGCTCAATTCAAAATATCTTCAGTTGTGTTCATCAAAATAAAGAAAGGTTTATGAGCACTGGAGGAAAGTAAATAGTGAGTAAATTTTCATTTTCTGGTGAATCTCTCTAAGTCAGATGGAATAGGTTTATGATTAATACAAAAACTAATGTTTGTTTTTTTTTCTCCGATCTGATCACAAGTGCATAAACAAGCTCTGAACTCCTTTTAGTTTGTCAACTTTAGGTCACTTTTTAGAGGGAAAAAACACACTAGGTTATGTTAAATCACACCCCCCACACCAGATTAATAAGATCAAGCCCTGAACACCAGAATCTCTCAGATGATTTCAGTTTATCCAATACCCAAACCTGTTAACTAGCACTCAGGACTGAATTAACAGTCTCCAACTGTATATTAGAGTTGACCATGGAAGGCAATGAAGTGCAAAATCAGGAGACAAAGGGAGGATGATAAAGCAAAAGCAGAGTTTATTGAACAATCATACAAATCCAACCAGAGGCAGCACAGCACAAGCAACAGGAATTGAAAATTATTGCTTCATAACATAAAGTGGAGGAACTATGACATCAATTTGTATGCAAAAACCCAAAAGCGAGTTAGCCTTATTGCAGTTCTGATTCCCTCGTCCCAAAGTCAATGGGTTTTTTCAATAGGATTTCAGTTAAATTGCTTAAATAAGGTCCGTGGCTAACACAAACTCAGGATACTTTCATGTTTTATTCTACGACATAAAACACATCAGTTACAACACACTCTTGATTTATTAAATCAGTTACACTTCTTTAAAAAGATGGTTGCAATCAAGTTGCTAAATGGGACTACAGGCGGTGTCGGAGACATTAAACGTCATCAAGCTGAACTGGTCTGGAACGCAGCTCGCTTGTGTTGGGCATTTGGATTAGTCTGTGATTTAAGTATTTTCATGAATAGTATTTTATAGTTTGTAGTATTTTTGTGTGTAGAAAATGCCATAGTATGTAAAGATTGTCAACACAGATTCATTTGTCGATCATTTATTTTAATTAAACAATATTATGAAGATACTGCTTACCAGTGCAGCCTGTCTTTTTCCTGCTCTCAGTAATGCAAACGTGTAAAAATACATACATATTAACTGTCATTTTATTTGATCAATTTTTTTTCATTGTTTTTTTCTTCTTCATCTAAACACATTTAACTCTGTCATAACTGCAATATTTATACTCCTCCTTCAAATTGATAGCAGATGTGACTGTAAGGGCTGCTTTTCACTGTACTTGGTGAGAAAAAGGAATATTGAATGCTGTCCTCTGACGACGATGAAACTTGCAAGCATATAGACTTGTCCCTCATTATTTAAATATGTCTTATGATAATACTACGTAGGCAAGTTTTTAAAGTTTTAAATCCCAAAGTTAAGTTTGAGTTTTAAAACTTTTACAACATTCGTAAAGCAAAACAAAATGTATTTCCCACATAAAAAACTGTCCAAAAGGCATGTAGGTTTATACAGATGTGTTTTTGTGCATTTATTGGTTTATAATATATAACGTGCATTATAATATAATAAACCGAGAGAGAGTAAACTTTGTCATGGACCATATTTCTAAAAATAAGCTAGAATACTTGTCTGTAGCAGGGTGGTGCTGACGTCACAGGCGAGCGGCTGTAGTCTGTTTATAGCCCAATGTTAGCTTTTCAGTTCTTGCGTTTGCATTTAAGATCCAAAAGTGCTAAAAGTTGTATTTTCATGTGAGGATTATCCGGCTGGACAAAACGTGTACGTGTAATGAACAGTGTTTGAACACAAAGCTTATTATTTGCAATCTTAAAGAAGCCTATGGGAAAATCCTATGGGGATTTTATAGAGGGAACCAGTTTTATAGCAGCCGATTAGCCTACAAGGTGACGTCATAGTTCCTCCACTCCATTGTCAGGTGAAATACAGACTTGCTTTCCCATGCAAAAGTTATTGTCACAAGTATCTGATCCTTATCCTTTGTTATATTTTATTACTTTTCAACCTTTACAATTTGTTTAAATAATAATAAAAAAAAAATTCAAATTGGTTCAATATTAATAACCTTTAGAATTGGTTCAAATATAATAATAAAAAAAACATCTTCCCTTTGCTAACGTTAAACATTAAAAGTGATGGTCATGTCAGTCAACCGAGAAATGAATTTTGTGGTGTGAAATTTTCATTTGATCAATCATTTGAGGATGAAACACTGGGTTATTTACTGTTGTCTTCTATTGACATGGTCTAAAACGGTACTCATTTCACAGAAATTAGAAAAAGCCCATATATATATATAGAGAGAGAGGAGAAATGTGAAAAGTGGTCAAAGGTGGACATAAAAGATTAATCTGCTTGTGATGCAAATATTTATAAATGATATTTTCTAATGGCACCAGAAAAACAAACTTTTACAAACAATGGGTCTCATTCACCAAGCATTCATACGCACAAATTTGTGAGTACAAACTTTGGTACTAAAATTTGTTCTCCTTAAACCCCGCGTATATACACAATTATCATGCTGTACGCACACGGCATTATCAGCATGTATAAAGTACCGTACATATAATTAAATTATAATAATATAGTATAATTAGAGGTCCAAACAATGACTGGGGGTATGACACACTTGGTATTGCTAAAAAAACATTGTGGCGAATGCTCTATTGAGTCTTCAGAGAGCCACACTGATCTTTTTGCTGAGAGTGATGAATGGCTGTTCAGTTGCTTTTGGTTGCCCAGAGAAGTCTTTGATTTATGCAACTCACTGGAACCAAATCCACATCACCAACCACTCCCACCCATCAGACCACTCCCACCCATCAGATTTCTTGCTACGAGAAAATGTCCAAGGGAAATTTTGTACCGAGCCAGAATGTCCCAAACCCTCATAACTATTCACAAAAGGTGCTATTGTAGGTCTTATGCAAACATATTGAAAATTTTCCTATGACGAAGCACACCAGATAATATTCACACCAGCACCATGTGCAAACACAAACTATATGAACGGAAAAAATGACCACTCCATCAAGGTTCAAATTGTCTGGAACACATGCCAAATGCTGGCCCGCTGGAATACACCTTTACTTTACTTTGCAAAACAGTCATTAAGCACAACGTGGGGTGATGTAGAAAGGTGGCTTCTTGGTGAGTTGAAGTGTGCACAGGATATTTTTGTAGTTCTATTAAATAAGGGTTCATTTTCATAAGGCTTGTTGTATGGTGGTAAAACATGGCTCATGGCACCTCTAGCCAACCCAACAACCCCTAGGAAGTGCGCTATAACCTTAAACAGTGCATGCTCAGCGATAGAATGCACAATAGACCATTTCAATGTGATGTCATTGGCTCATGAACATTTCCTGCTTGTTGTCAAACTATTTCATATCTTTAACAAGAGGCGATTCAATCATAACATGGTGTTATAACAGCTATCGTAACATTATTTATCAATATGTGGAACTTTTTGGACTCTCAGAAGCTATGGAAATTTAAAATGTAAGACAGGAAATACGTCAGGACCATTGTTATTGTTTATTTCCCTCAAAATGGTCTATAGGGTTACTCAAAAAAATGACAAAATTGGTCAGATTATTACAGCATGTTGTGTACTGCACAACATATCCAGGGCACAGGGTGTACCTGCACCTTATGAACCACACTCACAGCCCGAACCTGTGGATTAGCAGACGCACGCACCAGCCCAAGCAGCACTTCAAGCATGCCTTCAGTTAGTTTGACATTTGTAATGGTATATATTTATTCATTATTTATTTTAGCTTAGTTCCTTTATTAATCTGGGGTCGCCACAGCGGAATGAACCGCCAACTTATCCAGCACATGTTTTTTAAAGCAGCGGATGCCCTTCCGCTTGGGTAGGACAATTTAGCCTACCCAATTCACCTATACCGCATGTCTTTGGACTTGTGGGGGAAACCGAAGCACCCGGAGGAAACCCACGCAAACGCGGGGAGAACATGCAAACTCCACACAGAAACGCCAACTGATTCAGCCGAGGCTCAAACCAGCGACATTCTTGCTGTGAAGCGACAGCACTACCTACTGTGCCACCTCGTCGTCAACGTAATGGTATATAATCTCACTCAATTTATTTTTAATAGTGTTTGGCAGTTGTCAGCAGTGCATATTCTATAAATGAGTACATCTTTACTAATAGAATTTGTAAAAGTGCTTTTAACAATTGCAAGTTTTTGAAAATATTAAAACACATCAGAACATTCATCAGACATTTATGCACTTCTTTGACTGCCAAGCAATGAAATCAATTCATTCAGGGACTCGTGCATTTCCCTGTAGACCTGCTGCCTTCTCGTCAGGACTCATCTGTCAGCACGCCTCTGTGACGGGACACGAGTGGATTGGGAAGGAGAGCGAGTGCATTGAGACGTAGATGGCTGGATCTTAGCTTCTTTCTGCGAACTGTCTGCAAAAGCCGAAGGTTTGTTTACTTGAATACATTACTTAAAATAAAGATGTTGATTAAGGGTGCTTTCACACCTAGACTTTTGTTCCGGAACCTGGCGCATTTGCCCAGTTAGCACGGTTCGTTTGGCATATGTGAACAGGCCAATCGCACTCCGATCCGCGCCAAAGCAATCCCTCCGAGACCGCCTGAATGAGGTGGTCTCGGCTTGATTGAAACAAACTCTGGAGCGGATCGATTGAAGTGAGAAAGCGATACGATCCGAGCTCGGCTATATCACAGTGTTTTATGAATATGTAATAGGCATACGGCTATATGTAGAGAGAATTATGAGTAGGGCGGGAGGTCATTCCAGACATCCCAAGTCTCCCAGAAGTTCCAGGAGTCTCCCGCAAATGCACAGAGACTTCCGGATGCCCGCAAACGAGTTATAATCTCCCAGAAATCGCGTGTCTCCCTCCCGGTCCTCAAAATACGTTGCGCACCCTTCTCATCACCCCTCCCCATCGCATCCCTCCTCCCTCTTCAGACATGACGCGCGCACCCTGTCAAACACCACCAAACCACCCCCGACAGCTTAGCGGGACTCTTCAAAATAAACCGTGAAACTCTGACCAATGTGAAGAGAGTTTATTGACACGTGACTTGTTTTAGCTATTTTGGTCCGTTTAGAAACTTTGCGGTGTGAAAGCGAACCGCACCAAGAACAAAGAGCAACAACGTAACAATTTTAATCCCTGTTTCGGAACAAATGAATCGATTCACTAGTGTGAAAGCACTCTTAAGCTAATTACTGTGTTGTAATTGCTCCTGTATCAGGTCACTCTCACCCCTTTCTATAATGCTGCTCATAAGACTGACTGCCCTATAATTGCAGCCATTCTTTCATTGAAGGCAGTCAGATCAGGTGGGCTGTGTCTTTTTTCTCTGATGAACAGAAATTCTTCTTTTGTCTTCTTTAGCAACCGTCCGAATTTCTGGTGAAAGCACATTAACAGCTTGTGTTAGGGCATCCCATGTTTCTTTTATTTTGGCTGTTACACCAGTGGATACACGTTTAAAAAGCACATTTATTCTGGCTGCCATCTCCGAACTCAAAACTTCACATTCATTGTCGTTAAAGTTTCTTTGCCATTTGTTTTGTTGCCATGTCTTTCTCTGGACAAGTTCTCTTTTGTGGAAAGCCTTTATAAAGAGGTTGTTTGGGTGTGTATTATGCAAATGACAAAGTCGTGCACACGGTCACTTATTAAGATTTCAATTTCACTAACAAAAGAAAAAAGTTTATTTAATTTAACTCATGTGCGTACGCATGTGCTGTGAATGAGGTGGAAAGTTTTCTTAAGAAGTTCAATGTGCGTATTAAAAATAATAAAAAAAAAAACTTGCACAATTATGTGAAAGAGAGCCAATGTTTGGTGAGACTAATGTGCCCAAGATATTTGCACCATAATTTGGTTTTGTGTGTGATGTAGGATTGTCAAAAGTATCGAGTTCAGTACCAATCTGTACTGAATTGTAAAATGAGCATGAAAGTGCATATCTAAAGGGATCTATTTTAGCGATCTAGGCACAAAGTCTAAAGCGCATGGCGCAAAAGCAATAAGGACGTGTTCAGATCCAACTTTTGCTATTTTAAGGACAGAAAAATACACTTTGTGCCCTGGCACATGGTCTAACAGGGCTGTGCTTATTATCTTAATGAGTTATGGGTGTGTTTTGAGAATAAACCCATCAGAGTCTCATCTCCTATTCCCTTTAAGAGTCAGTTGCGTCGCACTATGGAGCATTCGCTATTTAAATGGCGACTTTGTAAGTAGAACAACTGAATGCTTCACTAGCGAGAAAACAGATAAACAAACCATCTGCAGCAAGAGGATAAAGAACGAGCCTCCTCCATTCGGACTCTTTACTTTCTCTTTACTCTTTACTTTTTTCCGTGGAGTAAGGAAATGGTGTTGTACACACTACACTGAAGACATCCATTAGCCTACATATTTAATTTAGTTTAAGCGCAAAGATTTGTCCCATATGGTGATGCAGACTTCTTCAAAACCAAACAGGTGGACAAATCTAAACTTGTTTTTATTAAAACAAATATACAAATGCTTATAATAAGTAATACTGCTAATAATGATAACATTATACAAATTGTCATGAATAAACTGAAAAAAGACCTCCGACATGAAGGCATGGGGCAGTGGTTTTTATACTTATGTAAAAATAATAATTGTAATATTTTAATCCTTTAATTGTTTCATATGTAAATATATTTGTGTATTGCTGTACATCCTGTGTGTATTAAGCAATGTGTAAGCATTTGGACCTGCATAGGTGCATAACTAATGCACACTGCACTGGACTCTAGACCAGCTTTCAGTTGGTCAATGTCGCAGTCTATTTCAGTTCCTGAAATTACACCTCTTTTTTTTAGATCGGAACACCCATGAGTCCACAAAGTGGCTGTTACGCGGGTCTGTGTTTTATTAAATTCCTTTATTTATTTGTTGCGGACGTGTGCTTGTTGCGTTTGAGTTTTAGGTGGAGTTTTCCACACGGCTTGGCCATGATCGGATAACGTCATGTTACTGGGATTTCCGGCATTTAAGGCTGCCGGCAATGGCGGCTCAGTCTCTCTCTCTCTCTCTCTCTCAGCGCTCGGTGGTGGCTTGCGCTCAGGCGGTCTGGCTGGTGGTGTTCCGCATGCCAGGATCCATCTACATCTCTTTAGTGTTTTGTTCTAGTTAAACTTTTGATTCTTTAGTTTTCTCAATGTGTCATCTAGTTTGTTTATTGGATACTTTGCTTGTTTTTCGTCGCAGGTAGTGGATTATTTTTCATAGGCACTTTCTGATATTTATTTAGTTTAGCGAAGGAAAGCAGTGGCCAGGAAGACTCACCTATTTTTATTCCTTTTACGGGAGTGATGGGTAAGATCTGTCCATTTGTAGTCAGGGACCTGTTTTCTTAGCTACCCTACCTGTCTACATGATTTTTGTTAATATTTTGTTGTTTCTTTTGGAACATTTGATTTATTGAAAATTAAAGATTATTGACGGGGCATCAATTAATTAATTTCAGCGTCTGTGTCCATTATGTTTCGGCTCAAATCTTGAGGTTGTCATGTGAGCCAGTTTTGGGCCGTAACAATGGATTTGCTATTTAAACAACACGGTGTAAAATGTGAAAATTACTCTTGCGTTGGTCTGAAAATAGCAACACCTCACGCCATTCACTTCTTGTGCCTTATTGCGCCAGGTGTATGATAGAGTCCAAACACCGCTGATTGGCTTTTGTGTTCACATGCTCAACAGAAATGACCAGCATTCTCCAGCTTCCGGCGCCTAGACTGCAGCTCTACACAAGATGTTTGGCCATAGGAGAAATGGTCGTGCCTAACTGAGCCTGGTTTCTTTCGAGGTTTTTTAAAAATTCTTCACTTTCGCCAATTGGTGAAGTTTTTTTCTCGCTGCTGTCGCCACTGGCTTGCATGGTTCGGGATCTGTAGAGCTGTGCATCGATGGAATTGCTCCTCAGTGTTTGGACTCTCAGTAGTGATTATTAACTCACACTGACCTGAGCTAAACTGAACTGATCTGAAACTGTGAAAATCGAACGGACACTCTCAATTTACTATAATCTTGAATGTGAAGCTGCTTTGACACAATTCTACATTGTATAAACACTATACAAATAAAGGTTAATTGAAATTTTTATAATTTTTTAAAAAATGACCGTGATTGGCCGTGAAGATCATCAGTTCACCATTCTTAACTTCTGTTCAACAAGTACAAACACAGATTCAGGGACAGTGGAGCATTTTAAAGTCCTGTCGATCAGCAGGTAGCGATCTGCTGATGGACCGACTGATCTACACAGCTTTGAAATGCTCCATTGTCAGTGTATCTGTGTTTGTACTCGGTGAACATTGGTGAAGAGTGATGAACTGATGACCTTCATGGCCAATCATCAAGTCATTTCTGTTGAGTTTATGAACACAATGGCCAATCAGCAGTGTTTAAGAACATGCTTAAATGTTAGCAGCAAATGGATTTTTTCTTTAATTTCAGTACCAATCCTAGTGTGATGTAAATGTAGAGTTTCCCTCTTACCTCAGACTTTCAACAGATGCTCAAGGTTCTTTTTCTCTGTGGTTGCTTTAGGGGAATAAAGACAATTATATTATGTCAAGTAATAACATTTTCTTTCTAATGTAATATCTGTAGGTGATACTTGCCATCTTTAGAAGCCCTGCAACGAAAGATCATCAGAACAAGTACAGCAGCAATGACCAGCGAAACACCAACACATACTCCAGGGATGAGACGTAAAGGCACAGGTGAATCTAGAACACACACAGACATACGTGAAGTTTATCTATAAACTAATTTCGAGATGATCATGTGCTTATGATTGCTTGTGGCTGGTCCCGCATTATCAAATTCATGATTTACCAATCAGACGATTCCTAAGCCACTATAAATACCCTAAGTTCCATATAACAGCCATATTCATTTTGAAGAATCCCCCCTTCAACCCCTACTCCTCCTCCCCCTCCTTTTCTAGATGGGTGGCACGGTGTCCCAGTTGTTAGCACTGTTGCCTTACAGCAAGAAAGTCACTGGTTCTAGTCCTTACCAAGCCAGTCGATGTTTCTGTGCAGAGTTTACACGTTCTCCCCGTGCTCACATATTTTTCGCCGGGTCCACCGGTCTCCTCCCACCGTCCAAAAACATGCAACTTAAGTGATTTGGCAAATCCAAATCGGCACATAGACATGCTCCTAGTAAGTAGTTATCTCTTAAGAGCAATCACTATCTGTTTATTAGCTACTACAGCAGGGGAGATCTCGAGATCTACCTGAGCTCAAACTCCCCTCTTGATTGCAAATGGGAGGGAGCCCCAGGCTCGAGGATCTTATGATCTCAGGGCTCTCTCCCGGGACAGCATGCCAAACAAGCTTTATAATCAATCATCAGCTAAGTGTAAACTCTTGAAATTGAATTGAGTGAAACTAATGGGTAATTAGACACGGTCTCATTATGTACTTCATGTACATAGTTCTGGTGTGGAATTGCTTGCCTATATTACCACATTTAAAAAAATGAAATTTGAGTTTGACTGAATAAAGGCACAATCACTTACAGTGGTTACATTTAAAATTGAGAAACCCTTAGTATTAGTGTCAACTGTGGCCACTAAGTGAACTGCAGCCAGCAACCTATTATAAAAGCCAACTATTTTAGAAAACAACCATGCATAAAGTCAAAATTATTACATAAATCATAATTATAAGATTAAAAATTACAACTTTGTTAGAACTGCATGATTTAAAAATTGGAAATTAACATACTTGACTAATAACTGTTAACTAAATGTAACTAAAACTTAATTTGGCTATATAGTTATAATAATTATCAGCTTAAAATAAAATAAAATAAATAAATAAATAAATATATATATATATATAAACTGCCATTCTTGACTCATCATGACCTCCTAAATCAAAATAATGACTTTTAAAGTACACCCTTTAAAGGATTAAATTTTTGACTAAGCACTTAATAATTATGAGATTAAGTGATTTTTGATCACAATTATCATAATTGTGTCATAGCAGTCATTTATAATGAGTTATGTTGTCATTAATGACTAATGCATGTGTATTGTGAAAATAGGCCTCCATGCTTATGTGACGAAATCTATAGTGAATAAACAAATATAAACCTACTGCTGTCGTGCTCCTCTTTAACTGTATTTGGTTCTTCAATAGCATTGCCATTTCTAGACAGAGAGACTGAAAAACAAAAAGGAATTAATGATAACTAAATTAAAAATGCAGTTATCAACTACTATCAGTTACTATAACCAGACTCAGAGTGAGCAGACATCAGAAAAATTAAAACAGCAACTATATTTAAGCACCAGTTATAATACTTTCAGTTCCATTGATTACAAGTGTACAGAAGGAATGAGGATAAACTGGTCATTTGCTACATGTTGTGTAACTGGATAACTTACCGCTGACAGAAAGATTATATGTTTTTATGGTTTCTCCAATAATGCTCATTTTTTGAATGACTTTAGTGCCGTCACACTTGGGCTTTCGATTCAGGCTTTGGCTGGTTCCTGCACTCTCTTCCTTGATGATCTCTGCTTCATATTGTCCAGTGTGTTCTGTTGCGAGTTGTGTGATGGTCAGGGATCCAGACTCATAGTCCACCTCCAATCTGTCTCTGAATATCCTACCTTCACCCTCATATAAACAGCTCTTACTGGCCTCTCCATTGATCAGAGCGATGCGAATGTTATTAAAGTACCACAGTATCTTATCATTTTGTTGTTTGGTCACATTAGTGTTTAGAGTCAGCAAATCCCCTTCCGCCACTTTCTTCATTTCAGCAGCAACCACAACTGCAGACATAAAAATTAACAATATATGTGCATTTGACAAGGAACCGATAGAAAAAGGTGGTCAATGATGATCTAAGTGCAGCATATTGTAGCCTACAAAGAATTAATTGAAACACATGTAACTGTAATTTAAAGGGGAAAAAAAGAATTGAGCCAAAACTTAGACCTTGTCCAAATGTTAAAACCTTTTTCTATGTGGTTTGGCCATTTGTCCACGCATAAACAGAGCATCAGCTGACTGAATTTTTGAAAACTTGTCATCATTTCCCCTTTGTTTGGTGTAAGATTGTGCGCCTGAAATCCTTTATTTACATTACAAATGTCTTTATTTATAAAAATATCTGTGTATATTTGGACACGGCCTTATACACACAGTTAAATTGGTAACACTTTATAACAGTACATGAATAATGATGTATTAATATGTAAACTGAACATTACTAAGGCATGCGCTAATCATGAACTAACGTAAACTACAACATGAGTTCATGTGTGAATAACGGCTACCTTAATTACTTGTTAGTATGATTGTTTGTTATTAGTTTACGCTTAATTGAACCATAATGAACTCATGATATGTTAACATATAATTATGTCGTGACTTTACTTGCACATCATCTTTAACCCATTCTTAACTACTTATGCACGTCCAACTAGTGAGTTTACACTGAATAACAATTGAAAAGTGTTGTCAACATCAGCATGAACAGGAGCTTATGAGTAGTTAAGGATGAGTTAATGATAATGTGCCCCTCCAAGTAAAGTCATGACATAATTATACATTAAAGGGCACCTTGGTTACCCCTTTTTCCAGATTTAATATAAGTCTTTTGTGTCCCCAGAATGTGTCTGTAAAGTTTCAGCTCAAAACACACATCAGATTATTTATTATAGCTTTCACTAGTTGGTGTTTTATAGGTCTCAATAGATTTTTGCTGTTTTTGTGTACTGCGCCTTTAAGGCTAGTCCTCCCCGCCCATCGTTTCTACGTGCCTGCCGCGCGTGCCTTAGTCTTCGCCCTCGGCTGCCTCAAGACAATAGACAGACATGAAGGAAGCAGATCTCACGTAACGTTTGTGACAAAAACTACAGTTAAATCTTTATCAATGATTATTTGGTGCATTTGTTGTGTGGAGCTGCAGGATGAGTCACACACAAAGTTCACGCACACACACAGACAGACACACGCACATACATACAGTGCACGGGTTTAGCTTTGCACTGTCTTTGCACGCAAATGTGACAGGATACAGGTTAATATCCACTGCTGTATGGAAATCAGTTACATTAATGTACAAAATAAACCTGATTTAACATCCACAAACTGGGATTGAAGCGTCTTTTATTATTGTTCTGACACGCGGCTGTGGTGATGAAGTAAAGCTGAAGTAAATCTCTGACATGTTTTAAAACATTTTAAACTTGTCAAACTCACTCTTGATCACATTTGATGATGATCCTAAACTAAACAGACCTTTTATTTAGGGTTGATTTGCCCAATTTGACAGTATATACACTATACCTACACATATGTCTGTCCAAACAGCTTGAAAAGTAGATTTTTCACCATAGGTGCCCTTTAACAGCCATTAAGGTAGCCATTATTCACACATGAACTTGTGACTCATGTTGTAGTTAAAAGTTTAACTCGTCATTAATTCAGAATAAAGTAATGTTTAGTTTGCACATTAATACATCATTATTCATGTACTGTTATTGTAAAGTGTTACCGTTAAATTATTAATATCTATAATACCCATTGCCGTTTCAACGAACAGCAGGGGGCGCAAATAACCTCGTTTAGATGAAACCGAACTAAGCACAAAAAAGCCCCTGTAAATTTTAGATCAACATCTTTAGACCAAAAACGAAAATGAAAGCTATTTAACAAAAATAAATGAAAACACAATGATGACAAAATACATTGATGTAAACATTAAACAGCATTACTTTAACCTGTACTTATTAAAATATATAAACACTAAATGAACAAGACCTGTATTATGTTTAGATGATTAGACTTTTTGCTGACAAATGGCAAAAACATTGGGATTTAATGTAAAAAAAAAACATATATATATATATATTTCAAATATTTCTTAAACGATCAACATTTTATTATATGTTTTGCTTATTTACTTTAACGTCAATCACTAAAATAAGACAAGTAAAAAACATAAAACCGAACAGAATTGAGTTGATATAAGAGTCGAACAAGCTAGTCATTCTTAGCCTATTTAAAACAACACTGGTTAATGACAGAGAAAACAGACACAACGTAGACGAAGTTGAGGGTTTAAAACCGGTTTGACAAGATCGCAAACCGATCGCTGAAAACAGGTGATAAAAATATATACAAACATCCACTGACTTACCATCAAGGAGAAAAATAAAGATAAAAAGAAGACCAATTGCCATTTTGGATAGAGTTGTTGATTAAATTCAGATGTTACATACTGACTGCGATGCTGAACTGGTTACATGTCCTGAAACGCCAGGTATTAAAAGGCAGAGGACTTCCCTCTCGCTCTGTGTGTGTGTGTGTGTGTGCGCGCGCGTGTATAAAGAATGTCACTGCATCATGGCTATAGGATATTGTTTCTTTGCTGGTGAGAGCTTCTGTTTTCAATTGTCATTTTTAGGTATAAATAAGATAAATAAAGATAATCAAAGATAAAGCGTCCGTTAAATGAATAAATGTCTAGCCTACTAGTGGACTTAACACTTATCACTGGGAAACACCCACACACTCACACTCACACACATACACTAATGGCCAATTTAGCTTTTTCAATTCACCTATTGCGCATGTCTTTGGACTGTGGGGGAAACCCGGAGCACCCAAAGGAAACCCACACGAACACGGGGTAAACATGACCACTCCACACAGAAATGCCAGCTGGCCCAGCCAGGCTCAAACCAGTGACCTTTTTGCTGTGAGCCAATTGTGCTACCCACTGCCGCACCATGAAAATAATGGGGTAAAATCTATTTCCATATTTTAAAGACATGGTAGGGAAAAATATAAGTGAATACGGTGCTTCTTGTTTGGTTCAATACCTACTTTATCGTATTTCAGCCAGGCAGTGATAATGTGGCGATTTTGCATGGGATGACAATTAACCAGAAGATTTTTTATTGTTTATAGTGAATTCTTGTGACTCTTCATATATTATTTTGTGTGTGTGTGTGTGTGTGTGTGTGGGGGGGGGGGGGTATAATTAACAAGTAATAATTAACAACATGGTAAACAATATTTTCAGCTGACTCCACAGACATAAAAAAACTGTTATATTTAAAGACAAAAACACAGCACATAAGAATGAAAACAAAAGCAGCCGCTGTTATGAGTCAAACATTTCTGGTCACTTTTATTTTCACAGAAATGTAGACCGACCTGATGGCAGGAAAACATGTATACCATTGGTTTGTGGCTGAGAGACTCTTCATTTCCTCTCCTTTACTATACCTGAATCGAACTTCCCTTTTCATAAAAACAGCTGCAGCTTAATAGAAGCTGATGTTTGAGGAACAGTCTGATAAGATTCACAAGTAATGTTATTTTTACCATTCATTGATTTTTTTAACATTATAATATAAACAAAAATCTACCATTTACCTTAACTATGAATAATATCCATTAAAGTAAGTATTCATAAACAGAGATGTATAGTAACGAAGTAGAACTGTAAGTATTAAAAGGTTGTATCTGTACTCTACTGGAGTATTGTTTTTTTCTCCTACTTCTACTTTTACTTCAGTACATATTTTCGATGAGCTTAATACTTTTACTCCAGTGGATTTTTTATGTGTTGCATAGTTACTTGTTACAATTATAAAAATGTTATGAATCAATCATTCATTGATCAGACGATCAAAGAAGACAGTGCTGCCTGCCTGCATTGAGAGCACTTTAGTTTGTTTTAGACATGAAAAACCCAGAAATTCCACCTTCAACTCCTTCACTTTCAACTGTTCGTGGCGATGAGGAAAAAGACCACCCGTGACCCTATTTAGAACCAATGTTTGC
>CAIGQZ010032594.1:6470168-6515519 GCA_903798205.1 Danio tinwini
AAATTGTAAACCATGGTTCTTTTTGTTCTGCTTAATCCTGTGCCCCAAAAAAAGATATTTAAAATAAACAAAACAATATGTCTTTTGACTGCTTTTTAAAAAATATCCACATAACGCAATACTTGTACATTTACTTTCAGTACTTGAGTAGTAAATTTTTAAATAAACTACTTGCAATACTTTAGTACTTCCACTTAAGTATTGTGCTTAAAGAGCACTTCAACTTCTACTCAAGTCACTTTTTTGATAGAGCACTTGTACTTTTACTTAAGTCTGGGTCTCTAGTACTTTATACATCTCTGTTCATAAACACTATTGTGACTAGTTTAGATAAAAGCACTGGTCTGTGGTGAGGAAAGAGTGGTCTACTTCTGTTGTGGGAGGATCAAAATACACACTAATATAAAAAAAAAATAAATTTCACACTTCTCTCAAGTCACGGAAGTCTGCTTTTAGATACTTTCCATTGTTATGTCAGAGCACTTATTGAAAATGCATCATGTTGAGTTTTTGCTCGGCTTGTGTGGATGGACGCTGATTGGTGAGTTTAAAATGATTCATTTCATACTATGCTTTTGTGGACTTGGTTCTGGCTCAGTTGAGTAATAAGGCAATTTTGCATTAATATCATGTGGTAAATGATTCTGATTTATGGAAGATCAATGCCTCGTTAAATTTATATCATTAATAATGACAACATGAGACACTAAACACACTATAATAATACTAAAATATAGTTTACAATCAGAAAGTAAAACAATAATAGAATTAATAGTTTATTTTGCATGTATGCAGCAAAGAATTTGAGCAAAATCTCTGATCGCAACAGACAAGTATTTTCATACGCTGTGGATTTGGCTCTCTTCTTTAGTTTTTCCATCAGTTTTTTCTAGTTTCTTAATTACTCATCTTACATGCTCAGAAATAAAAGGTATACAGGGGGGGGGAAACCTTTTCACACCTTTTCACTTAACCTTTTGACAGGTTTTGTACCTTTATTTCTGAGAATGTATTAAACAGGCCCGTAGCAAGAAGGGGAGGGGGCGTTGGGTGGTTCAAAAGACCCACCCCTCACTGACAAAGGTCCAAATTTTATCCTATACACACGCTCATTTGTCCTATTTTGACTGCTATGCCATAATAAATTGTGGAAATAACCATCAAAGAAGGCTTTAAGACCAAGCAGAATCCTCCTTTGGCTGTTGCTTCAGCGTGACTGAGGAATGTTGAATGTGCTTGCAAGTTTGTGTTTGCCTAATAAATGACAATAGGCTAGTTTTTTTTCTTAAAACTTGAACAGCATCCTTTCTTTTAATGATATATGATGTAATAAATTTGTGTTTGAAAATTAAGTATTATTCTCATATTAATTTCATCTAAATCTTTAGGAATTGTTTTTGGTACATCAAAAAGTGTGATTGACCATCCAACAAGCTAGTCCAACTAAAGATAGTGCTTAAAAAGTATTTAAACCTCATAATTAAATAGAAAATTTGTCTAATAACTGCAAAAAGGTCCATATTTACAGGCCTGTTAAACCATCATAATTTTTTATATTGGTTACCTTTTACAAACTTTGTGTTCTCCAGGTGTGTCTGGTGAATTAGTGTCAGTGATGGAGGGAGATTCAGTCACTCTAAACTCTGGTTTCACTGAACTGATGGATGATGAACTGTTTCAGTGGAGGTTTGTCAATGAAAACACTTTAATAGCTCAACTTGATGTAATGGACACCAAAGCCACTGTATATGATTCCAATGGGAGATTCAAAGACAGACTGAAGCTGGACAATCAAACTGCATCACTGACCATCACAAACATCAGATCTGAACATGCTGGAGATTATCAACTAAAAAGTCCAGAAAAAGGGACTAAACATTTTAGTCTCGCAGTTAAAAGTAAGTTAAATTACAGGATTTACATTATACAACATAAGCTCAGTAAATGACATCTAGATTCAACACATGATTTATTCATATCTTTTCCAGCTCGTCTGCCTGTTCCTGTCCTCATCTTTAACTCTTCTCAGTGTTCTTCATTCCAGTATAAGTGTTCAGTGGTGTGTTCAGTGGTGAATGTGAGCGCTGTGAGTCTCTCCTGGTACAAAGGAAACAGTTTATTGTCCAGCATCAGTGTGCCTGATCTCAGCATCAGTCTCTCTCTACCTCTGGAGGTGGAATATCAGGATAAAAACACCTACAGCTGTGTGATCAACAAGACCATCAGCAACCAGACCACACATCTGGACATCAACACACTCTGTCAGACATCATGTTCAGGTACGGCAGCTGAATTTTTATGTACTGAACTGTTCAATTCAATTCACCTTTATTTCTACAGCGTATTTCTATCAATGTAGATTGTGGCGAAACAGTTCAACACAGATGAAGTTCTAGTAAACTGAAACTGCTTCAGTTCAGTTTTCACAGTTCAGTTCAGTGTAATGATGCAACTGCTGAAATCCGAAACACTGAAGAGAAACTCCACCGATGCACAGCTCCGCTAGTCCCAAACCAGTGGCAAGAAGCAAACTTCACCAATTGACGAAAGTGAAGGAAAAATATTTTAGAGAGATACCAAACTCAGTTGGGTATGACCAGTTCTTTTCTGGCCAAACTTCTTGTGCAGAGCTGCAGTTTAAACCTAGTTCAACGTGTAGAATCAGAGTTGAAGAGAGCCCTCTGATTGGTTATTCAGCAACAAATCAGAGCATGATTGTTGTGAAGTGAAGTAGCAAATAAACAATTCAAGCCAAAAAGGAACACAATGACGTCGGCTGTAAATTTGCTACATTTCTCCAATATAAATCATTAATTATCAGACATATTTGCAGGAGTGAATTCCTCCAGACTCTCAGAAAGAAAGGTACACGAGCGGTCACTGGGGTGGTACCTTTTCAAAAAGGTACACATTTGTACCTAAAAGGTCTATATTAGTACCTTAAAAGTACAAAAGTGTTCCTCTTAGAAATTTTTGGAACTAATATATACTTTTGAGGTACCAATATGGACCCTTTAAGTACATATGTGCACCTTTTGAAAAGGTGCCACCCCAGTGACAGCTCTTGTACCTTTATTTCTGAGAGTGCATGGGGAGTGACAATTACTATAATAATGATACTGAATGGGCAACACAGTGGCTTAGTGGTTAGAACTGTCACCCCACAACAATAAGGTTGCTGGTTCAAGTCCAGGCTGGGTCAGTTGGCAATTCTGTGTGAAGTTTGCATGTTTTCCCTACAGTCCAAAGACATGCGCTATAGGTGAATTGGGTAAGCTAAATTGGCAGTAGTGTATCAGTAGTGTATGATCTACCTTCTTGCAGATTTCAGCAGCAACCTTGATCAAACACAATTGTTTTTACATACCAAGTGTTGCTTTAGATCCTACTTAGTTGGTTTGGTTGTGTTTGATAAAGGGTTGGAGCTAAAAAGGATTTACCACCCTTCTTTAAAGGAATAGTACGCCCAAAAATGAAAATTCTGTCATGTCATTATTTACAATGCTCAGCACAATTGAGTACACTCCGTTTTGAAATTTTAATTCATTTCTCAGTGAATATTTATTTAACAGATATATTTATTAAAATAATATTTTAGTCACCAAACCTATTTAGAAATTGAAAGATAATACAATTAAGGCAAAATATTGCAAAAATAAAAAAAATTGCAACCTACAAAATTTCAACTAAATATTTCAAAATTTTTTTTGCTTCTCTTTAATTTTCCACTTTTTAAAATTTGCATTTAATATTTTTCTATAACATAAATTTGGGTGTACTAGTTTTTGGACCGTCATCATAAGTTATTTTGTTAGATTTGCTCCAGATTTGGCCTCAGTACTGACTAATCTAATATATATGCACAACTATAATATTGTAGAGCTTCCTATTATAAAATATGAATTTAAAGAGAGGTTTGTGAGGGGTGTACAAAATAAGATATTTTGATGAAAGCTGGAAACCTGTAATTATCAAAAAAAAAAAACAAAAAAAAAAAAAACACACACATTGGAAGTCAACGGTTATAAGCTTCCAGCTTTTATCAAATTATCTTCTTGTGTTTTCAAAAGAAACACAAAGGGTTTGAAGCCACTTGAGAGAGAGAGAGAGTAAACAGTGAGTAAATATTGCATTATTGGGTAAACTATTTCTTTCTGGTTTTGTGAATTACCTATGCATCTGTTTACTTGTGCATAAAACAGCAGAACCATCTGCTGCAACCTAGCCTAAAATGAAAGTTCACAAGACATTTTTTTACCTTTACTATTTATATAAAGCAGTGTGGTGGAAACTCATTTTATTCATCTTATATTTATTTTATATATTCATTTATATACATGATGAAGGTCTGTTCTTTTATTCTTCCATGGATATACTGTTTAAGTTAGACCCAAGTGTGACCACTTAAACATCTGTTTATCACCAGACAAGATCTGGATAAGAACATGGTGATT
Source organism: Danio tinwini (assembly GCA_903798205.1). Lineage (NCBI taxonomy): Eukaryota > Metazoa > Chordata > Actinopteri > Cypriniformes > Danionidae > Danio > Danio tinwini. Next base: position 6,474,623 of record CAIGQZ010032594.1, read on the forward strand.
TAACAAACTACATGTTCGGATGGGATATAGATGGTCAAAAATGAAGTTTGAGTGCTGATGTAACTGTATGTCATCCTGTATGTCACTGATGACCTTGTGGGTATTACAAACTATATAAAAAGAGAACGCACTCTGTTTCGACGTCTCACTCTCTGCAGAAACCTGTGTTGCTGTATGATTGTCTGACCTTCTTTGCAAAGAATAAAACCTTAAAAGACACTTTGGGTAAGAATTTGTCTTCTTGACCACAGAGAGAGCCTCCTTAAAGAAAATTGCCACTACAAGCAGCAAATGGCATCATGGTGGCGCAGTGGGTAGCACGATCGCCTCACAGCAAGAAGGTCGCTGGTTCGAGCCCCGGCTGGGTCAGTTGGCATTTCTGTGTGGAGTTTGCATGTTCTCCCCGTGTTGGCATGGGTTTCCTCCAGGTGCTCCGGTTTCTTCCACATTCCAACACATGTGCTATAGGTGAATTGAATAAGATAATTGGCCTTAGTGTATGTGTGTAAATGTGAGAGTGTATGGGTGTTTCCCAGTTTTGGGTTGTGGCTGGAAGGGCATCCGTTGCGTAAAAAATATGCTGCATGGGTTGGTGGTTCATTCCGCTATGAAGACCCCTGATGAATATAGGGACTAAGCCGAAAAGAAAATGAATGAATGAACTAATAAAGCAGCTAAATGCTATCTGTGACTTTATCCCTTTCTATAGTTACAGATTTAGTCTCTCTAATAGTGCTGGTTTCTGCTGGATCTCTGCTGATAGTTGCCGCAGGCCTGATCTTCTGCATTTACAGGAAATGCAAAAAAGCGAGTCAAGAAGGCAAGTGTTAAATATATTTACAGCCATTTAATTTGTAAATGTAAGTTGTCTGTAATAAGGCAATTCCTTCAGCAATTCAAAGGTTCTAGAGAATATTAATAATAATAATAAAATAAATATATATATATATATATATATATAATTATATTTATATATATATATATATATTAAGTGTATTATCAAAACAAAACATAAAATTGAATAAATAATTCAATGAGATTGAGAAAATCCATCACAAAACATATTTTAATATATACATGGGACTGATAAGGGTTAAATCAAATAATAATATTCATAATATTATTTAATTTTACTCATTTTGACCATGAAAAGACTTTATTTTTCCTCCTAAAAATGGCTTATTAATGTTATTCCATTAGGCTTTACATGTCCCACCAAAAGCCATTTAATTTGTCAACATAAGTTGTAAGTGATAAAGGTTAAAACAAATAATGCATTATAATAGTCCAGTAATTGCTTACAACCTTTGTGATATTTTCTGATCATTTGGCAGATTCATTTTATCCCATTTTTGTACTTTTGCAATTAAATATTTTTCCACCTTGCTACTCTTGTGATGTCCCAAAAATCTCAAATACTAGATTTCATATTTTTTTCTTCCATCAACTAGTTTTGTGAATTGGCACTGGCTTTGTGGATCTTCATAGAACAGATTAGGCATATGCACTGAACACTGGCAAAACTATTCACAATTAATGATCAAATGATTTGCCTTAATCTAAATAAGACAATAATACGATGGTGTAAACAAGAGTTGCTTTTTGAATGTTCCTTTCATGATCCCGTTTTACATGTTATAGCACATAGATCGATTCATGTCATTGCATCACCACACTATCCACATTACCTCCGGAGTTTCATTTTGGGTGTTTCAGTCTTAATTTGTGGACTGTAACTGCAGTTTGGCACTTTCAGTTTCATTCAGGAACATTTCATGCATGTTCCTTACAAACATATTTTTGTCACGTGTAAGCAGACCGCTGTAATCCACAACGACTGGGGCTCTCAACGAGGGAAAATGAAAACAAAACCGTTGTTGCGGCACATTTATAAATGCAACACTGACGACCCATGTTTCCGAATAATTCTTCTTCTTCCACTTGTTTTAATTACGGTTGGCAACACAATGTGGCATCTCTCTGAACACTTCATTCAGAGAGATGCTATCATGCTTATTAATGAAGTTGCACCTCATTCACAATAGAGTGCGCTGATTGGTTCAAGCCAAGTCTTTCTCATGAATTAATGCTGAAAACTCATAGACGTTACGTTGTACAGACATCCAGTCTCCACACTGGAATGTACACAAGCTTCTCATGGCCGTGACATAGCTTCAAAATGTCTTTTCAAACCGGAAGAACGAATTTGCTCAAAATAACGCAAAACCCACCAATTTTCACTTTTTAGTGAAACATATGTGTCCTAATAGTTTTTATAGCAGCGTGGTACACATATATGACTGTCAACAGCTCAAAAAATGTGTTTTGGTGTTTCGTGACCCTACAGTAATGTAAATTAATTTTGAAATAAAATCAGCTTCATGAATATAGTGTTATCTAAATGAACATCTCCAAGTATGGCAGAGGTTCAGTTATAATTACTTTCATTAAACATCCTTGTGGGTTTGAATTATAATTCGTATAAGCATTTTATTGTGTTTAAACTATTCATTATTGTCATTGAAACAGTCGAGACTCAAGAAGAGGAGATCACGTACATTGAGCCAACAATTTACAAAAGAGAAGTACAGATACGGGTAAGATCTTAACTATTACATCCTTGTTGTGTTTGTGTGATTGATCATGCTGACAGAAAGACAAATATAAGTGTAAAGTCAACATTCAGCACAAGAGACCATGGCTCATATGTCCTATATTTCCTGTTCAACTAGACCTTAAGCAAACTAAATGATGGAGTGAATGTAATGCAGATAAAATAAACTGAGGCTGAGGGATAAACTTATGGTAATTAATTAAGGGATTAGAAGTCCTCATTGCACAAATTTCAAATCTCACATGTAACTAAACCATAGCTAAACAACTGCACTTCATTTTAAAAAGTGAGCAATGGGTTTGAACTCATGTAGTCAACTAATCATTGAGTGCAATGCAGGGTTCAATGCCAAGTAGCTTTTCTACTGGCCCGATTGGTCCAGATTTTTACTTGCCATGTCAAAATTTTCACTGGCCCCACCAAAAAAAAGAAACCAATAGCTATTTCTTAGCCACATATTTTAATTAATGTGTCAAAAGCCAAGCATAAATTGTAATAACTTTTTATTCAGCATAACTTTTCCTTTAATACAACTTCCAACTTAAAAAATGGCACTCTATTAAAAAAGCCGTTGGCTAGAATTATGCATTGTAGGATTAAAGAATTATAGAGAAAATAAGAGATGAACCGATCAGATCAGATCATGAAGCAGATCAATGCTGGTCTTTCTTTCCTGCTGTCAATGCAGAAATGAACAAAACAATAGGCCTAGTTCAAAATATGATTAAAGATTAGAAGATTAAAATATGGAAAATTATCATGATGGTAATTTCTGTCAATTTTCCTAACGTATAAACAGCTCTCTGTAAATATTTCAGCATGCTTTTACTTTCGTATTCGACATGAGAAACACATTTGCCTGTAGGAATGACATCCCACCCTACTCATAATTCTCTCTTTAGCCGTATACAGAAGTTTACATACACACTAAAAAAAGGAACAACCATTTTTTAAGAAATGTCTGATGGTAAATCATACTAAACGTTTACTATTTTAGGTCCGTTAGGATTACCTAAATCATTTACTTTGCTAAATGCCAGAATAATGAGAGAATTTTTTATTGATTTCTAGGAGTCAGAAGTTTACACACATTTCCTTGGTATTTTTTTAGCTTTGCTTTTAAACTGTATAACTCTGGTCAAATGTTTTGGGTATCCTTCCACAAGCTTCTCACAATAGTTTGCAGGAATTTTGGCTCATTCCTCCTGACAAAATTTGTGTAACGGAGTCAGATTTGTTGGCTGTCTTGCTCGCACAAGCTTTTTCAACTCTGGCCACAAATTTTCTATAGGATTGTGATCAGGGCTTTGTGATGGCCACTCCAAAACATTCCTTAAAGCACATTTGAACTAATTTGGCAGTATGCTTAGGGTCATGGTCTGTTTTGAAAGACCCATTTGTGGCCAAGTTTTAATTTCCTGGCTGATGTCTTGAGATGTTGCTTCAGTATTTCTACATAATGTTCTTTCTTCATGATGCCATCTATGCTGTGAAGTGGACCAGTCCCTCCTGCAGCAAAACAGCCCCACAGCATGATGCTGCCGCCCCCATACTTCACAGTTGGGATGGTGTTGCTAGGCTTGTAAGCTTTCCCCTTTGTCCTCCAAATGTAACACTGGTCATTATGGCCAAACAGTTCAATCTGAGTTCCATCAGACCACAGGATGCGTCTCCAAAAATGATTATTTTTCCCAGTGTAATTTAGCAAATTGTAATCTGGCTTTTTTGTTGATTCTGGCTTGTTGATTTTCCCATGTTGTCACACAAGGAAGCAGTGTGTTTGAGGTTTTCTTTAAATACTATTCTACAGTTGTGCCTCCAATTAACTGTTGTCAATTAGCCAATCAGAAACTTCCAAAACCTTGACACCATCATCTGAGCTTTTTCAGAGGCATAATAATGTTATTGCATGTAAACTTGACTTTTAAGTTATAACAATTTCTCAAAATATCTCTCATTATACTGCTATTAAGCATAACAGAAGCAAATTTGACAATCCTAACTTACCTAAAAGAGATTTTTTTTTTTTAAATGGTTATGTGACTTTTTATACAATGTTTGTAAACTTCTGGTTTCAACTGTATATAGTCTCTCTAGCCGTATATTTGGCTATTACACAACTATAATACACTGTGATATAAGCTGGTTCGTTAGTTAGTTGGATCATTTTGCTTTTTCACTACAATCGATCTGTTTCAGAGTTCATTTTAATTGAGCCGAGACCACCTCATTCAGGCAATCTTGGAGCAATTGATTTGACGCAGATCCAATCAAGATTGCAGGATTCACATATGCCAAACGAACCACGCTAACTGGGCAAACGATACAGGTTCTGAAACAAAAGTCTAGGTGTGAAGGCACCCTAATGCTGCATTCACACCAGACACGGAAGAAGCGTTAAGCACGAGTGATTTACATGTTAAGTCAATGCGAATAGACATCCTGCTGAGTGATATGCCCGAATGAAGCAGCGCGAATGACACGTTTCGCGCAAACCACTCGAGTTGGAAAATCTGAACTTCAGCGGACATTCATGCCACGTTAGCCAACCAGGAGCTTTCTCTTGTAGGGGAGTGATTATGAAGTAAAGCCTGTTGTTGTTGTCCCTGGCGGAAATCCTCCTGCCAACACCGGACAACAGTTTATCAAACTGGGCTTGGCTCAGTCTGAAACACTGCTAAAAGTTTCCATTGTCCAGGTTAAGTTTCTTGAGGAGTCTATGAGCTCTCAAAGTTGGATGCACCTCTGAATGGATCTAGTGGACTCAGTCACGGCTCCAAATGAATCTACACTGTTTTTTAGTCTTCCTAAAGCACATATACACAGCTATTGTCTCAATAAAATCCATGTTAGCCATTTAGCAACGAAACTAGAGTCACCAGGCAGACAGAAGCCCTGCCCATTTGGCAAGCGAATGAAGTGAGTAAACTCAAAATCTTCACATGTCTGTTTACGCACGAATAGCGCGATTTATCCGTGTCTGGTGTGAACACAGCATACGACTGTATTTGCATGCAATTGACAAACAGACGCAGTCAAATTAAACTTAAGTGACAAGGCAGCACTGGCCTGGGGTGCGTTTCCCAAACAACGACGTAACTCATGGCTGAACTATCATAGTACGATGCATCGTTTGTGAAAAGAACAATGTAGTGACAAGTGTTTCCCAAAACCCTGAGTTTCTCTGTCGCAGATCCATCATTTGAACCACGTTTGTTATAACGTAAAACGCCCATAAAACACAGTGGAGTAACCACTTCTTTAGAGAAGAACCCCATAATTTCTTTGTGGAAATTATATTGTTTTACACGCACGCATTTAAAATAAATCCAATAGTTTTGGTAAAAACATGCACTCGTTTTCCATATTAATTGAAATATATGTAAATGGCACATATAGGGCCTGTGCTTCCTTTACAAATATTATTGAGAATATTACATATTCTATTCTAAAACATAAAATCATTTACAAAAGCGAACACGTATTCTAATATCATATATAAATCACATAAATAAATAAATAAATAAATGAGGCTATTTATTAATGAATTAAATTTAATATTTATTAGAAAATGAAAAAAAATCCTATTTTAAATATAATATTAATGATGATGATGATTAAGTAGGATATTGTTTATTTATTTTTTAAAAAGGCTGCTTTTACAATTTGATCACGTGCAAATCACTGCAGATATGCTCTAACTAGCAGGCCCATGTCATAAACAATACAGATACTTAATAAATAACCTACTATAAATTAAAAGCATTAATGTGTGCTATGTTTTTGTTTTTACAAGCTTTGGAGACTTAACATAAATTCTGCTTTTAAAAAATAGTCACCTATAGCTTTTGTCATGAGGCTGTGTTCAAAATGACAAAGTTTTCAAAGTGCACTGTGAAGAGAGCACAATTGTAAACATGAAGATCGCTAAAACTGAACTGTAAAAATACTTTGAAAAAGCAAATTACACCTAAGAGAGATGACCTTAATGCTTTTTTATTTTTAATAATTCTAACTTTGAATGTTAGAATGTTCTAAATGAATAGGGCATAGGGGGGATATGTGGGAATAGCACACAGCCAGAAACTATGTTTCTAACTACAAGTCCAGAAATGTAGTTTCAAGTGCTCAAGTTTGCGATGCAGTTTGCGAATGTTCGTTGGAGCGATGGATTTGGGAAACGGCAAATCAACAAACTATCTTTGTAACGACGAAACTTACGACCTTAGTTGGCTAACGATGGTTTTGGGAAATGCACCCCAAATCGGGCTAGTAACAATCCTGCCTACTGTCCGAAGCGTTTTGCACGCCGGCCCCTGGGCCATCGGGCAGTCCTTATTGTCGAGCCATGCATTGTGTCTGACATTGCTCAAGACTCGCAGTTTCAGCTTGCATATTCAAGGCTGCATCCAGATACTATTGTATTTTTTTAAAGAGTTGTTTACTATGTGTTTACTATGTGAACAATGGTTCTTCAATTGCATACAAAACAAAAACCTACAAGCCTTTTAAGCGTTGATGCTTGACCTTTTTAAAGGTTTTTATTTTTTTATTTTCATTGGTCGACAAAATATGTCTATAGAATACTTTGTCTATAAAGTCTATATTCTCCATACTTGAGTGATTCTTCCCATCAGACAAAACCAATTTAAAATAAATTGTGCTGGAATAAAATTTAAACTTAAAGAACCTTGTTTACCTGCAGAAAAACATCTATGCAACCAATGTAACCTACAGGCATATTTTTTTATATATCCTTTACATAAACAGTTTTTTTTTCAACTTTTTTTACAGAAATGTGCCGAGGACACTGTGGAGTATGCTCCGATTGCCACGAGAAGATAATCAAATTTTAGAGTTTCTCATTCACTGCACACTTACAAACATTTTAAGCATTATATTCGGTAATGAACATTTTCATGTTTCATAAAAGGATGTTTGTGACTATCGACTTCTAGCAGCTCAGTGGGTTTAGGTGTGATTTTGTTTCCCATCAACATGAAAGTGGCTTGATCTGCTGGTGGACAAACAGGTTTTTTTTTTTTGTTTGGGCGGATGGTTGTCTGTGGTTGACAGTTGACACAGGGACATTGACGTCATTAGCAAGTGGTTTACTTTTTCCATTATGCTCGCATGAATCTCACTGCATGATTCTCTGAAATAAAACTGATAAATTAACAGGGATTTTATTTAAAGTTGTCTGTGTTGCGCACTCCATTATAATACATTGTCTCGGCACATAGCAAGAAATCCTATTATTTATTTAATCTCCAACCTTTACAGCCCCATTCAGCGCAATTGTGCCAGATAGTAATGTGGTGTATAGTTTTAGCAATCAAGCAAGCTAGCTGAAATGTGTTAACCACATGCAATGCACATATAATGTGTATTATAAAACGTGTATATGTACTACTGTAAGCAATACACAAATTATTTAGGTGGATAAAAGGGGGATATCTAACTTTACAGTTACTTTCTTAAATTAAGTTAAGGAGGTTAACTAGTGCATCCAAAAAACAAATAGCCTTCAATATACAGAAAGACAATTACTTGATTTGCTGGTGCTAAAATAACATGTTAAACTCAAAGATTTCAAGTGTTCAAAATATCTCTATTAGTTATAGTGCAATTTATTGTCCAACAGAAGGCTTTAGGCTACTATCATTAGACTAACATAAGAGCCTCTTAATAATAAGAATGAAAGAAACATTCCTTTTTCTTTTTTTTTTAATGTTTATGAATTTTATTTTGCTTCAAAAACAGCCATGAAGGAAACTCTAATGTTATTATTATTATTTTTTTTTTATTATTATTATTGTAAATCTGTACAAACTTAGTGCAAAATAATACATCTCACAACAATTATAAACAACATAAAAATAAAATAACAAACATTATTTCAGTTATACAAAGTATAAGCAGATGCCAGGGGTAGAAAAAAAATTATTTAATCAATTGACATTTACGTAATGCTTTATATGTTTTTTTTAGCTTTTCTGTTTTTAATGTTACATAGTGTGTTACCATATTGTTTAATCTCCTTTATAAAATGTTCACAATTTGGCTTAGCTTTAGCCCATTTTTTGACATGAATATGGTATTTTCCCAAGTAATATTATTAGTTGTATTAGAGGTTGCACTTTTTGAATCAATTCCATCTTGTACTAAAGCAAATATGACATCATATAACCCAATTTGTATAAGTGTGCCAAATGTCCTTGATATAAAGTTAGATACATCTATCCAAAATAATCTTGAGTATACACATTGAAAAAACAGATGAGTAACAGATTCTTTAACAATAACACAAAAATCACAAGAGTTTTCTCTATCAACTTCAAACCGTTCAAATAACTCTTTTACCGGATAAATTCTGTGTAAAATTTTAAAAGATACCTGTCTTACTTTATTATTTATAAAAAATGTATTTGTTAGTATCCATACTTTCTTCCACTCAATGTTTCCAAATTTTGATGACCAGAAGACTGTTGAAGACGGTATATGATTCTTTTTTAATACATTCCTAATATATCTATTACAACATTTATCTTTAACAATGTTAACATCACCAATAAATATAACATCATCACTTATTTTTGGCTGTTGGTCCACATTGTATATGGAATTATGCAACAGTGAAACAACTTTACTTGGTATTGCATCAAAAATAACAGCATATTCTTTTGGTTTTACAGGAACTTTACATTTTTTAAGGAAATCAGAGTATGACAAAAGCAATCCATGATCATCAAGTAATTGACTGACTGTAAATATTCCATTGTCATACCATGATTGAATAAATATAGACTTCCTTTTGTACAAGATATCCTTATTATTCCATAGAAAATACCGATGAGGTGTAAAATTATGTTTATAGACCAACTGCCAAGCCAGCAATGCCTGCTTATGATAACTTGCCAATTTAATTGGGATTTTATCAATAGAGAAGTTACATTTTAATAAAAAATTTATGCCACCCAAAGAATTAAATATAAAATTCGGAAAGATATGCCAACAAAGTTTCTTTATTTTTAACGTATTCAGTTATCCATTTTATCTTAAATACCTCATTGAGATCACTAAGATTCAACACTTCAAGGCCCCGAAAGTTTTTGCTGTTATTTAAAATATGTGAAAGAAACATTCCTTTCCTACAACATAACCTGACACACAGTGACGTCAAGCACTATGAGAGGTGTTATTCCCACACCGGAACAGGTGTTCAGATGTTTGTTACTCATAAAATGGAAATAAAGTCATTGTGTTCATGCATAAACATCCATTTGCTGTCTTTTCATTTGATAAAGAAAATGCAGCTTACAATAAAAACGTGGAAACATGGCTTAGTAAAACTAGAATAACCGTGTGTACATCCGCCATCTGTTCACCAGACCGGTACACAAAAACAACCTTGAGGGTTGTTATATGAGCTTCAGCAAACTCAAACTACTACACGCCATCTAGGGGTTAACATTCACATTTGGAGTTGTGTATATATTAATTATTTAACTTCTATTAAAATATATTATTAACCAACTATCTCTTCATACAATTTATTAAGTTACATAAAACAGTCAGACCCGTAGCCAATGGGGGTTGAGGTGGCTGGAAAGACCAAAAGTTGGATTATTATTATTATTATTATGTTTGAATTGTTCTTATTATTCAAATGGCCAAGCAAATGGTCTGAGGAACTTAAATGTGCAGGCAAGTTTATGATTTGCCTACAGGCTTCAGTTTTTAATTTAAAACAAGTTTTAACAGATAAAAAAAATGTAATGACAGATGATAATAAATTTTCATATTTCTTTATTCTAAATGGTTATTATTTATAAAACTGTAATATAAAACTTTAAATGCACATTTGTAGCTAATTAAACACTTAAAATAGTAAAATAGTATGGGAAGCAATTTGACAAGCAATGGTAGGAAATATTTTTTGGTACATCAAATATTAGTTCTTAAAATGTCACTAAAATGCAATATTTTACCTCATAATTAAATAGAAAACGAGCAAAAGGTTCAGTTTTTCAGAAAATAATAACCAACCCTCTCAACAAGCTGGCTTCGGGCCTGATAGTGTAATGTTAAAAGAATGTTTGTTAACTGATAAAGAGAGAGTTTAATAAAGACTTCAGTTTATTTTAGCCACAGTGCAATTTAAACATGTCTCATATGTCAGCATCAATGGTCAGTATTGATAAAAAGACCAACCGCAGGCTGTAGATTTTCTGATAAATAGTTTCAATCGAAATTGCACATGCTACTCTGAGAGATCAGGGGAACTGGCAGGGATCTTATACTATTATATTTAGCTGTTTATTCGGCAGTTAGTTTTCAGGTCATATTATTCACTATAGCGATAGACTGTGCGTTAAAGCGAGGAAAAACACAAACATGAACGTCATTACTGTGATGATGGACTCATTCAATAGCGTAAAAACTTGAGTTTATGTGACTTACATTTTTCGTAGAAGAAAGCTCCTTGTGTCCACCTTTTTTGCGGCCGCCATCCTCACTTGTGTGTGTCATCTTATTCTCTCACGGAAAATCCTCTGAGCAGTTCTGGCGCGGTCACATTTGAACGCAGCTACAGCCTCTCACGTGACAGCAGGTAAAGTCTCAGGCAGCCAATCACAATGTTCATATGTGTTTGCGGTGGAAGGGGTGGAGGAGGGAGCTAATTTAACCGTTTCTGCATATCTAGGTTAATACTGACAGATTTTTGAAGTTAATTAAAATATTGGTGGGGACATTTCAATAGTTGGTGGATATTGGTGGGGAGGCCTACGCCTCTGCATATACACATAAAAAATACAAGTATGACATTAATATGACATTTATCATAAATTTATCATTTATCATAAATGTATGACATTTCATAATCAACATGTTTCATAATCAACATTTATTAATCAACATGTCTGTGAAACATCAACCGAAGACCTAAATTTGTGATCGAGAAAACAAAGCGATTTCACCTTGAAGATCTTGATGAGGGACGGTGGGACAGAAACTTGTTTGTAGTTTTACAACCACCAGAAGCTCGCAACCACGCGCTTACATATGTTTATAGGCAAGGCAAGTTTATTTATATAGCACATTTCATAGACAGTGGCAATTCAAAGTGCTTTGCATAAACAAAAATAAAAAGACAAGTATAAGAAAATAAAAAAGCTAATAATAAGAATGATTAAAAACAGATAAAAATGTGTTAAAACGGGTTATAAAAGAATGAAAAGAAAAGAATAATAGTGCGATGTGTCAGACGTAGCACAGTGCTATTTCAGTAAAGGCACAGCTAAACAGATGTGTTTTCAGTCTGGATTTGAATGTGCCTAATGTTGGAGCACATCTGATCATTTCTGGAAGCTGATTCCAGCAGAGAGGGGCGCTGTTAGTAGCTGAAAGCCCATTCACCCTGCTTTAACTGAACTCTTGGAGTTTCTAGTTTATATGATCCTAGAGACCTGAGTGTTCTATTAGGTTTGTATTTAGTGAGCATATCTGTTATGTATTGAGGTCCTAGGCCAATTAGTAATTTATAGACAAGTAATAATACAATAAAATCTAATAATAATAATAATATTAGTAACATAACAAGAAATAATTCTAATAAAATCTATTCTGAATGTAACTGGGAGCCAGTGTAAAGACCAGAGGACAGGTGTGATGTGCTCTGATTTCCTACTTCTGGTCAGAATCCTGGCCGCAGCATTCTGGATGAGCTGCAACTGTCTGACTGTCTTTTTGGGAAGGCCCGTGAGGAGGCCATTACAGTAATCCACCCTGCTGCTGATAAAAGCATGAACAAGTTTCTCTAAGTCTTCACTGGAAACAAAGCATCTGATTCTTGCAATGTTTTTGAGATGATAGTATGCTGATTTACTAACTGCTTTGACATGACTATTGAAACTCAGATCTGACTCCAGTCACACCAAGATTCTTGACCTTATTTTTTGTTGTTTTGACCTTTGGAGACAAGGTACGCATTCACCTTGAGAACCTCATCTCTGTTCTCAAACGCAATGACTTCAGTTTTCTCTTTGTTAAACTGAAGAAAGTTTTGGCACATCCAGCTGTTCATTTCATCAATGCATTGGCAGAGGGTGTCAATAGGGCTGTAGTCATTAGGCAATAAGGCTAAGTTGATCTGAGTGTCATCAGCATAGCTCTGGTAGGAGATTTGTTATAAAACGTCACGCGAACATGGCGGCACCCAAGTAAATTATCATTCATTTTTTTAAGCAAATTAAATGTTTCAAATGACACCAGGCCTACACGACAGTGCAGTATTTTAGTAAACGTTTGTAGGGTAAAATAGTGACCACTCTCAATATCACACATGTAGCTTAAATTTGTCTATCCCACGCTTTATTTAATAAATTGCCTTTTTAATCAGAATATATCCATTAGGCTATAATGTGTTTAATAACTTTTTCTTCTTTTTAATCAAGCTAACATTCATTCTTGTATGCATGTTCCCGAAACATTGTTTTCGTTGTTAAACCTCTAAACCTCCATGCAAGGCTCTGGAAAGGTTTTTTTCCCCCCTCCCTATCTTGTTTGAATCATAAATAAAAGGGAATGTGAGGGAAACTTGGTGTTTTCCTCTGGTGTGTACTGCAATCCTATTAAAGCAGATGTAAACACACTCAGAAATTGACTCCATGACATGACAATATATAAATTGTATTAGATATAAAACATACACCTATTATAGCATGTTTCATATGCTGTATCATACAGCTATGGCGCCATCTAGTGACCTAACTAGGAATGTACCTACAAAAATGAAAGCTGGTGTTTTTGAATGTATCAGATGATTTAAAACTTTCAGTTTTGAATTTTCTGATTGCTTAAAATATATTTTACCAACAAACATATGGCTGTTTTAATGACTTTTTAAATTATTGCAATTGTCATTTTCACATCTCTTTAAACCCCATTGGCAGTGCTCATGAAATGATTCTCATATACAGTACATCAATCTCCTGCTAAACAATGGTCAACAGATGGTGGCCTGTGTTAAGTGTGCTGAAAGTGTCCTTTTGACATTTATTCTCATATTATTGTAAATCTACTGACAAAAAAACGATTTAAAGTCATTTTAAATGATTAAAAATGTAAATGTAAGATTCTGTAAAAATGTAAACATTCATTAAAACAAAATAAGAAAAAGGACGAAGCTATAAGACTGGGTGCTTGAGGTAGACTAGGAAGGGATGCACCACAATCCCATAATGCATTGTGGGTACACTCAAAAAGATGCTAGGTTATTTCAACCCAATTCTGGGTGTAAAAGGACTAAGCCAACTGCTGGGCTAATATTTTAAATTAAATGAATAGGATTAAATTTAACCCAATGTTTGGGTTAGTCCATGTTTTACCCAATTTGGGTTTAAATAACCTAGTATTTCTTAAAGTGTGACAAATCAACTTCACAGTACATGTATAGTGAAGCTTTACAAGCACAGTAGTAGTAGTATAGCATAGCTTTGATTGGCAGATATTTTCACTTTAGATATCAATGGCATTTTTTTATCTGGAACAAATTCTTCCTTCCCTTGTGCATTTAATCAGAATTTTTCTTAAAGGAGATAAGATACTAGAGAAACACATCTCACCTTTTAGGTTTTGAAAAACATTCATACACAAATTTAAATTATTTTAGACAATCTTGATGTTTTTCTTTAACTATATCCTCTGTCGGTGACCTTTTTATTGTTTGACATCATGTGGTGATTGAAAGTCACACCAAAATCTGTAGAAACCACCAGAAAAACAGTGGCAGAATGCTGGATTTTCCTTCTACAACACCTGAAGCCGGAGCTGTAATGACAGAGAGACATTATTAGCGGTTTTACTGTTTCTGTTGTGATCTTTGATTGGTAATCGAGGGGAAAAAAATGTAATCTCCACTCAAAATATGACTTTCAGCACTTACTGAATTTTCTTCTTATTAAAAAATCTAATTGTATTAATTGCTTTAGAGTTTGTGTGTGCAATTCACAATCAATCAATGAAAGATAAATACAAATTAATTATAAAAATTAATAAAAGTGACAAAGACTTACTGATTGCTTTATTCTGCATGTTGTGAGTGTCTTCGTGGGATTTAACTACACCAGAAATAAATAAATAAAAATATAAATATCGAAAGAAAGATGATACACTTGAAATCGCAGCTCGGAGAATTAAGACATTTCTGCTCAACTGCTAACTGCAGGGTAACACCTGCCAATGAAAGCTTTGTCAGTTCAATGTATATAGTGTGTATATCGGTTTAAGATGCTAGAATAGTACAGATTTGAGTTATCAAAATGTCTACAGACAGACAATCTTGTTATTATCCCATACGGAAATCTGAAATAAGGCATGAACATATAAAATTATAGCTAATATTGGAAAACTTGGCTACATATTTGTAATTGCAGTAGCTGAAAAAATATATATTTGTAAACGGCCATGTTTGCTAAATTTGAAATATGTTGAGAAATCCAAACATGACCTTGTTTGTCATGTAATTTGCTTATATCGCCATAGGCCTATATCATATTTCTATATGGGAAAGACAATTCAACACAGAGAATACATAATGTTTAAATATGGAAACAACATCACGTTAACCAGGTTGTCGTTCTTTTTTTATTGTCAAACTTGTACAATAACAGGGAAATCTGACAATTATATATTTTAATTGTAAATGTAACATACAGAGGAAAATAAATAGTAACAATAACAAGAAAATAAACCCCCAAAAAAGCATGAATGGGTTTACATGAATTAAAGCTATTACATATAGAGAAAAAAATTTATCAATTCGACAAGGGTTTATGTCTCCTTAAAAAAGTTATTATAATGTAAGTTATGGTTCTTTTATTTATTTATTTATTTATTTATTTATTTTTATTATTGAATTAAAAAATAATAACATCACTGCATTGAAGAGAAAATACAATAACAAAAAAAAAATATTATTATTATTATTAATGAGCTTAAGAAATTCAATATTAAACAAAATTTCAGCAAAAAAAGTATTATATCTATGTATTGCCTTTAGGAACTTATTTTTGTGTATAAAAAACTTAGTTGTGGTTCTTTTAATTTGGGTAAAAGGTCACGAAGGGACGTCACACGCCGTCACGAACTTGAGAATGCAGCGAAATGCCCGACTGAGCTCGACTTTCTGTCTCCATCATTCGCTTGCCTGGAAATATTCAAGTCAAATGACTGTGTGACTATTCCCGCCTCTTAACAAATGCCAGGCACCCATGCTCTAAGCGGTAGACCAATCACAGTAGACTGGGGAGCAGACACCCAATCAGACTAGGATGCGCCTTTTCGGAGGCGGGGTTTACCGAAACCGAAATTAAAACTGCGCACTCAAATAGTGGATGAAAACATGATAGGCAACAACAGACTTTTTTAACAGGATAAATTTAAACCTATTCTATAGACAAACACAACTGAATCTGTGATATTTACCATAAAGACCAAAAAATCACAGCTCAAAAAAAAGGACGTAACCTAGATCATTTATAAAATGACATTTGTAAAAATACTTAAGAATAAATTACACGGAGCAACTCACCAGTGACTGCGACAATAAATATTTTGATGATGTCAGTGATGTTGCTGTTATTTTTGATGATACTCGTTGAGCTGCACACTGGTCCTTTATTAGGCCTAAGGGTTGCGCTGGTTCCTGAACTCCGTCTGATGATCTCTGCTTCATACCGTCCAGCATGTTCTGTTGAGATGTTTTTGATGGTCAAAACTCCAGTCTCATAGTCCACCTCCAGTCTGTCTCTGAATCATATAAACAGCTCGATTTTAAATCTTCATTGATCAGAGCGATGCGGATGTCCTTAAAATACCAAATCAATGTGTCCTTTTTATGTTTCCGTTCAGGACTAATGTTCAGCTCGACAGATTGTTCTGTCATCACTGACTTCTCTTCACTCGTAATACTAAATATACCTGAAAACAGGAGACAAAGGAGACAAAAGACAAATAATAGAAGGTTTTATAACACCAGTTGGCAGATTAATAGCATTAAGGTCACTTTAACCTGGATAAAACTCCTTAAATTAACTTGTACTAAATGTTAGAGGCCTTGTATGTGTGTCGATGTGCAAAATGTTCCATCTAAAAAGAAACGGTATAGGCTGGTGGTTTCTCACATCTTTCTTCAGTCAAGGAATTTCAATGTTGCCCAGCTAGCAAAATTCATCTGGCTCAAATCCGGCCCACACCAGACACTTACATCTGGCCCACATACCGCATGGAATGATGGCACTTGGGCGGTCCCGCTCCTGTTTGCCAGATCTGGGCCACAATTAAGCCATAGCAATTTCACATATCAGCCAGAATTCAACCAAATGAACCAGAACTGACCATATTCTGGGCCACAGTTCTGGCCCACATCTGGCCTACACCTTACACTTGCTGGGTGTGTCAAAGTACACAAATCCCAGCATGCATTGCAGCATGAATACATTATATATCTAATTGATGCTACAGTTTTCATTATTTGCTGTTGATTCTGCTGTTCATGTTGTTTATTTTGTCACTTAGTATCCTGTTTGTGAGTTTTGTTCATTTCGTTAATTGTCACCGTTGTTGAGGTTTATACGCTGATTATTGATGTCTCTGTGAGCAGAAGTTGAATTATAGAATTTTTTTAGCTTATAAACCTTCATAATTCTGTGGCATGTGCAAGCATGTTATTACGTTACTTTTAATAATGGATTAAACATAGATTAACATCAGTGAATTATACTATTTCAGCACAAGTTGTGCCTCACTTAATTTTATTGTTTTGTTTTGTTTTGTTTTTTTACTTGGCTTGTTTGCTGTAATGAATAAACTTTTCAAGCAAAGTTCTTAAAAGTTACAGCAGCCCAAACAAAATGTATATTATGAGGGTCAAGGTTAACGAGCTCAACTAAAGCAAACACTTTTCTCCATGATCATGACTTTAGTCTATGTCTACCATTATCTTCTGCTGTTTCTTGAGCACTCGGTAATGTGGACACATGGAAGTGTTCATTTAAAACTGAGAATTTTGCTGCAGGGTTTAATGGGTTAAAGGTTTGAGCTGTAAAAACACAGTGTAAAAATATATTTTAACAGTAATATAGTGAATGTAAACTACAGGAGTGGACGGTAAAAACACAGTATGTGGCTGACAACCCAACTGCCAGTGTTAATCTGTAAATTTAAAACGAAAAGATTTACAGTGTATATTACTACCCATATCTGCCATATCAAAGAGCGATGGTTTGACCCCTTATTATCATTACCCCTTACTGTTCCAAATATTCACCAAAAGTGGCCCACATATGTATTAAGATAACTGGACCACATTTGTCCCAACACACGTGAGCCACTTTAGGTTTAGACCCGGATTATCCTTAAATGATTATGCCACATTTTTGCCAACTGTGGCCCACATTTGTCCTCAATCATTTGGGCCAAATGTATAATTTTTCACATGGACCATATTAGGCTCACATTCAGATTACATTTTGCCATAAGTGCCAAATCTTTGCCTTAAATGGCTTATATATGTAAAGGTAGGCCACTTCAGGCTCACATTCATCTTGTCTGGGCCGAAGAAAGACCACCAGTGCCGAATTACTGCCTAAAGAGGCTCACATTCCTATGCTATCGGTGTGTGGACCGGGATTTTATGTAAAGCATTTTTTAAAAGATAATATATAAATAAAAACCACAACGATCATTTAAATGTAATAAAAATTAGATTTGTTGAATTGGTTAAGTAGCTATAGTTCTCCCGAAAATAAAAACATATATCTTACCAGCCTCAAGCCATTATAGATTTTTTTTTAAACCGTTGATAATGATATTTTTTTCTTAAGAAATCAAGGCTTTATAATTATTTCAGAATGCATTTACTGACCAATTGAAGTCTTATGGATTATTATAATTTAAGGGCACGGATACTTACGAACTCAACGGAATATTAAAGCAAGGTCAAGATCATATATCTGGCCTGCGTTAGCACAGACGCACGCACACGTTTCTCAACTCAAAATTGGGGTACAATGAACAAACCCAGCAATGTTTATAATCTAAATACATTTTTACCTACGTTTGGGTTGAAACAGTTTTAGATTGCAGGCTATAATCGTTTTCATTTTAGGGTGAACTACATCTTACAGCATCAGACACATATTTCATAAGTAAACACGATTAAACAACAATTAAAGCAAAAATGAAATAAAGTGTTTAGACTGGCGAAGAAGTGCTACAGCCATCCACCAAGCTGAAAATACAATAAATCTAACAAAGCAGCTTTTCTTCATTTTTTTTTTTATCTCTCTCTTCTTCGGTCTGCTGCCGAAAACTGAGAGCTAGCAGATGTTGATCCAATGAAAAAGGCCTTCCTTATTCCCCAGCTAGGAGGAATGAAGCACCTCAGGTGTTTCCGCCACCTGTCATTCTTAGAAATAAAGTTACAAAACCATCACTGGGCAGTACCTTGCCGAAAGATACATATTTGTGCGTAAAGTGCATTGATAAACGTCCATATTGGTAATTTACAGTCACATATTAGTGCCCACATTTAACAAATGTGTTCCTTTTGAAATTGTACCACCTCAGCAGCTTTGTTATTTGAATTATGAGATAGGAGGATTATTATAATGTTTAAGTTTTGCCACAATGTGACTGTTTGTTTCTTTAATTGCCATGTTAATTAATTAATTAATACATATGCTATAGTTTCCCAGTACTGCGTCAGCTGTGTATATGCCAGAGTTGTTGGCGGTTCATTCCGCTGTGGCGACCACTGATAAAGCAGGGACTAAGCAGAAAGAAAACGAATGAATAAATCAATGTATGCTATAGGGTAAGAATTGTGGTTTAGGGTTATAGTTACGTGTGTTGTGGATAATTTATTTTCGACTAATTACTAGAATATGTGCAGTACGGACACCTTAAAAAAAGTGTTACCGTATTTTCTTATGGCAAATTTGCTTTGTCAGATATTACTATCACATATAAATATAAATAAAATATAATAGGCCTAAATACTTAAAAAAATTACTGAGTGGCATCAATGCTCAACTTACGCAGTTATATATTTAGGCCTATAAAAGAAGCAAATACAGTATGATATTAAAATATTGGAGTCTTGCTTTAATTTCACAGACGAAAAAAGAGAAAAAACAGATCTCCACAAATAATAACAATCAGAATAAGCTACACATTAACAAAAATAAAATATACATCTTTTAAAATTAGTGCTTATTCAGTATTTGTAAACATGATAAAGTAATTATTATAATTTTAATTAATTATTAATCAACATAACTTTATGATAAACATGTGTGACTTTTGGTTTATATGTCAAAGTAAAACCCTCGGTTTCCAGATCTACTATAGCCTTATCACTGTTTAGAAATGTGGTTTGGCTTGTTTGCTGGACAAAAGCGCATGCTTTATAAACATCAGAATCAGAATCAGAATCAGAATCAGTTTTATTGCCAAGTGTGCTTCACACACACAAGGAATTTGTTTTGGCAACAGAAGCTTTTAGTGTACATAAAGTGACGAGTGACAACACAAAATTAAATACAAGAAAAGAAAAGGCAATAAACATTAAACAGAGATGCAGTTAGTCAAAAAGATCTGGATGTTGAGTTGTATGTACAGATATGTTGTAAATATACAGGTTATAAGGTGCTGTGTACAAGTGCGTATGAGAAAGTATTGCACGTTTATTGCACAGTAGGGGAATATTTAACTGTTCATGAGGTAGATGGCCTGAGGAAAGAAACTTTTCCTGTGTCTATCTGTTTTTGTGCTTGGTGCTCTGTAGCGCCGACCAGACGGTAACAGTTCGAACAGGTAGTGTGCTGGGTGTGAGGCATCCAGAGTGATTTTACGAGCCCTTTTACTCACTCTGGAAGAGTACAGTTCTTGAAGTGTGGGAAGGGTAGTGCCAGTGATTCGTTCAGCAGTCCGGACTATTCGCTGTAGTCTACGGAGGTCGGTTTTGGCAGCTGAGCTGAACCAGACGGTGATTGAAGTGCAGAGGATGGATTGGATGACAGCTGAGTAGAACTGTACGAGCAGCTCCTGTGGCAGGTTGAACTTTCTCAGCTGACGAAGGAAGTACAGTCTCTGCTGGGCTTTCTTTACAATGGAGTCTATGTGAATGTCCCACTTCAGATCCTGAGAGATGGTGGTGCCCAGGAACCTGAATGACTCTACTGCAGCCACAGTGCTGTTCATGATGGTGAGTGGGGGGAGTGCAGGGGGGTTTCTCCTAAAGTCCACTATCATCTCCACTGTTTTGAGCGTGTTCAGCTCCAGGTTGTTGTATCTGCACCATAAAGCCAGCCGCTCCACCTCCTGTCTGTATGCAGACTCGTCACCGTTCCGGATGAGGCCGATAACAGTAGTGTCATCCGCAAACTTCAAGAGCTTAATGGAGGGGTCTTTTGCAGTGCAGTCGTTTGTGTACAGGGAGAAGAGCAGTGGGGAGAGAACACATCCCTGGGGGGCACCAGTGCTGATGGTGCGGCTGTCGGATGTGATTTTGCCTATTCTGACTAGCTGTTGTCTATCTGTCAGAAAGCTGGTGATCCATTGACAGACAGAGCTAGGGACAGACAGCTGGGTCAGTTTGTTCTCGAGCAGTGATGGGACGATGGTGTTAAAGGCAGAACTGAAGTCCACAAACAGTATCCTTGCGTAGTTCCCTGGTTTGTCCAGATGTTCTAGGATATAATGCAGTCCCATGTTGACTGCATCATCCACAGACCGGTTTGCTCTATAGGCAAACTGCAGGGGGTCCAGTGATGTCCTTCAGATAAGCTAACACCAGTCTTTCGAATGACTTCATGGCCACAGATGTTAAGGCAACAGGTCTGTAGTCATTGAGTCCTGTGATCTTTGGTTTCTTTAGTATTGGGATGATGGTGGAGCATTTGAAGCAGGATGGAACTTTGCGCTGTTCCAGTGATCTGTTGAAGATCTGTGTGAAAATGGGAGCCAGTTGGTCCGCACAAGTTTTCAGACAGGCTGGTGAAACACCATCTGGACCTGGTGCTTTTCGTCTCCTCTGTTTACTGAAGATCTGACGCACATTATCTTCACTGATCTGAAGTGCCGGGGTGGAGAAGGAGATGGCTGGAGGTGTTGATGGCTGTTTACTGAGGATCTGATGCCCATTATCCTCACTGATCTGAAGTGCAGGGGGTGAGAGGGAGATGGCTGGAGGTGTTGATGGCTGTGTAGGGAGATGATCCGGGTGGGTGTGAGGTGTCTGGTCAGAGGTGTCAAATCTACAATAGAAGATATTCAGCTCGTTTGCAAGATGTTTGTTGCAGTCGATACTGGGGGATGGCGTTTTATAATTTGTGATGTCTTTCAGGCCTTTCCATACTGATGCAGGGTCGTTGGCAGAAAACTGGTTTTGCAGCTTTTTGGCATAGCTTTTCTTGGCCACACCAATCTCCTTTGTCAGTGTGTTCCTGGCCTGATTGTATAAAATCCTGTCCCCGCTCCTGTAGGCATCCTCTTTTTCATGACGAAGCTGTCTAAGTTTTGGTGTAAACCATGGTTTATCATTGTTAAATGATAAGTAGGTCCTGGTAGGGATGCATAACTCCTCACAGAAACTGATGTATGATGTTACAGTCTCTGTGAGCTCGTCTAGGTTGGTGGCTGCAGCTTCAAAAACACTCCAATCAGTGCATTCAAAACAGGCTTGTAAGACCTGCTCTGTGTCGTTGGTCCATCTCTTAACAGTCCTTAATACTGGCTTAGTAGTTTTAAGTTTTTGCCTGTAAGTTGGTATAAGATGAACCAGGCAGTGGTCGGAGAGTCCTAAAGCTGCTCTGGCGACAGAGCAATATGCATCCTTTATTGTGGTGTAGCAATGATCCAAAATGTTATTGTCTCTGGTGGGGCATGTGATGTGCTGTTTGATTTAGGCAGCTCGTGTGTGAGTTTTGCCTGATTAAAGTCACCGAGAATGATAAAAGCAGAGTCCGGGTGTCGTTGTTCAGTCTCTGTGATCAGATCAGACAGCTGTTGTAACGCAGTCCTCACGTGTGCTTGTGGTGGAATGTAAACACAGACAAGAATGAACGAGGAGAACTCCCGCGGTGCATAAAACGGCTTACAGTTAATGAAAAGCGCTTCCACATCAGGACAGCACATCTTCTTTAACACAGTTACATCCGTACACCATCTCCTGTTGATGTGAAAGCATGTCCCACCACCGCGTGTTTTGCCCGTTGACTCTGTATCGCGATCTGCTCTGTACAGCTGAATGTCCGGTAAGTGTAATGCGCTGTCCGGAATGGCTTCGTTCAGCCAGGTTTCTGTGAAACACAGCGCAGCAGAGTTGTTAAAGTTCTTGTTTTCGCGTGAGAGCAGAAGTAGTTCGTCCATTTTGTTAGGAAGCGAGCGGAGATTCGCTAGATGGATGCTAGGCAGCGCTGTTCTGAAGCCGCGCTGTCTCAGCCTGACGAGCGCGCCAGCTCTTTTTCCTCGCCGCCGGGTCTTGTATTTCTTCCACAAAGCAGCTGCTCCGCCGATGACAATGTTCCGCAAAACGCCAGAGAAATCAAAATCCAGTTGGTGATTAGTTGGTGTGCACTGCCGAATGTTCAGCAGCTCATCCCTGGTATAACTGATCGTGTTTGATAAACATAAAACAGGACAGACTAACAGAAATAGTGCAAACACTGAAGAGCTCCACACCGAGGCAGCCATCCGCGGCGCCATCCTGGCCATTCTGGCCATTCTGGCCATGACTCTCCCCTCCTACTGACATTACTTTACAGCTCTTTGTGTTCAGACACCAATGAAAAAAGCAGCTCCACATTCATCTTGCCACTGATTCATTCATTAATTTATTTTCTTTACGGCTTAGTCCCTTTATTAATCTGGGGTCACCACAGCGGAATGAACTGCCAACTTATCCAGCATATGTTTTAAGCAGTGGATGCCCTTCCAGCTGCAACCCAACACTGGGATACACCCATACACTTCCATTCACACACATACGGACAATTTAGCTTACCTATATTCCCCTATAGCGCATGTGTTTGGACTGTGGGGGAAACCGGAGCACCCGGAGGAAACCCACACCAACACCTTGGTGAGTCATCTGCTTCAATGAATGAAATTAAAACTAGGATCACCCCCCACTGTTTTGCGCTTGAGCACCTCCAAGCAGTGTTTACTGTAACTGGCAGCTCCAACCACATTAACAGAAGTGCCAATCTGATTGGTGAAGTTTCTGAAGCCATCCGTCAAAAAAAACGAGGCGTTTCTTTAAAAAAATGTTGTTTTTTCGCGTTGGTGCACATGATTACATTGGTGCCCTTTGTTTAGTCAAAAGGCATTAAACATAGATAAAAAGCGTGAGCAAAAAGCATCTCAGTGTGAACGAGCCTAATGTGTATTATTTAGCAACATCAAAAATAAGATTTGCTTACCAGTCCTTTCTTAAAGGGCACCTATTACGCAACAAAACACTTTTATAAGGGATTTAAATACAGTTGTTGATTGACATTCTCCCTTTGTATGTGTCATCAGAGGGGGAAAGCCCCGCCCACTAGTGACCGTCTCTCCCTCATTAGCATAGGAGGTTAGTCTTGTTTTAAAATATGCCATTATACTGACTCATAGGCATTTGTAGCTCCGCCCTCTTTTTTAAAAGCGACAGTCACCAAACAGTATAGTATCAAACTTTAGAAAGGGGCAGTTTCAAGGGGATATAAAACATTATTAGTGTGTTTTTTTGAGCTGAAACACACACACACTCTGCAGGGACATCAGATACTTATTTTACATCTTGGAAAAAGAAGCATAATAGGTGCCCTTTAAATATGGTGTAAAATTATGATACCACCTGGTGGCCAAAACATTCAGTAATGAACATTTTTCATTATTAGAAAATTGTAGTTTTTAATTTTATTATTATTATTTTTTAATTGAATTTTTTTTAAATCTGGAACAGACTTAAAAGATGTTACGCATATGACCGTTCTAATGACTTTTTGAAATTAATTCAAATTTAGCTTATCCCGTTAGCAGTGGTTATGAATTGATTCGTATAGGCTACTGTGCATCAATCTCCTGTAAAACAGTGGTCTACAGATTTTTAGGTTTACTGTATATTAAGTGTAATTTTTTAGGAACTTTTATTTTTTATGGTTAAACTTATGTAAGTCCTGTTAATTTTGTATTTGTTCATGCAATATTATAATATTTAAAAGACAATCTTATTTTCCAGCATGTATACAACTTATGTAAAAAAACACAGTTACATTTATTCAATGTTTTTTAAGCTACTTACATTTCATATGCAGGGCTAAAAATGTACACAGCCATTTTAAGATGTGTAATGCTAAAGACTTGCACTTGAGGTATTTTTTTAAATGAATGCACCACAATCCAATAATGCATTGTAAATCACTAATTAACAGCACAGTAAGGCCCTGTTTATACTTGATATTAACTTTTTTTTTTTGGATGATACGATCACAAGTGGACAACATTAGTGCATAAAAGTCTATGGTTATCTCTGTTGCCATATCTTTTAGCTTCAAAAAAACAGAAGACAAAAAGACATGCAACTGAAAATTGTAATCTGATTCGAGTAAAGTAGTCTTTAATAACTGAAAACATGAACCACTAAACAAAGATATTAAGGATTAATTAAATAAAAACTAATATACACAAAAAACAAAACTACAGGTGTGGAACTGAAATCAGTATGTCTTTGAAAACCAAGTGTCAGGAAAAGTAAATCATCTAGAAAACTATAGATCAAGACTAAAACGAGAGAACCAATTCATACTATATCACATTATAGTGAATTTTATTACAACTTTTCAGCGCAGACATGTTATTTTTTGACATTCTATACAAATACATATACAGTAGTGTATATCATATGTACAGATTAAGTCCGAATCAATAGGCCTCCTGAATTTATAGCCCCTGCATATTCTTCTACCCTATATATATATATATATATATATATATATATATACATATATATGTACTGTTTGAATACTTTCTGGATGCACTGTAATAAAAAACATCTGAATTCTACATTGTTACACCTTTATTTAAAATAGTTTTACAGCTTTTTACCTTATTCCAACATAAAGGCATATTTGCATGTACAAAATATGATCTACTTTGCAGTGAATTGCAGGTTGCATGAAAATAAAGTGCATAAGGCAAAAAACGTACCCATTTGAAACCCTAGAAGAACCAATAAAAACACCATTGAAAACAATCCAATTCTAGCCATCAAAGTCAGAACATTCACAACATGGTTTTTAATGTCTCTTGTAACAAAGTCCATTAGGATGTGTTTCCTTTAAGACAATACCAACAGGGATAGTTTAATTTTGTCATCATTTATAGAGATACACCGATTTTTTGCAGATTCTGATATTCTTTATAAGAACTATAATTATATTAAATTATAGATTAGATTAAATTAGATTCAACTTTATTGTCATTACACATGTACAAGTACAAGGAAACGAAATGCAGTTTAGTCCTAACCAGGAGTGCAATAGCAGCAATATAAGTTATAAAGTGCGGTTATAGAAAAACTATTGTCATATTGGATGTACAATTAATATAATATAATATAATATAATATAATAAAAAACTTATAATAAAAAATAAAGATCACTGGTTCCCCAAACTGAAATAACAACATTAGAAATTTTCTAGTGTTATTTTACAGTAGAGCTGTTTTTTTTTCTCATTTCACAAAAGATCAAAGTTAAGCATTATAATATATTATAATAATAATACATTCATGTAATAATTGTTAATAATGTTTAATGTTTATTATTGTTTTATACATGGGTCTACTTTTTTATTTGGTTTTACACGTGACTGATGTTTTCACTCTCTACACCAAAACAAGTCTTGTTTTCTTGCTTGTTCAAACTACTTATTTAAAATGAGCTGAATCAACAAAACTCTTGATATTTTTGGGGCACAACTTAATTGTTTCATGTTCAATCCACTTAAATCTGTTAACTTAATCGATTTGTGTTGGGACAACATGAATAAATCGTGTGGAACCCTGCATTTGTTTTTACAGTGACTGATATGTCTAGAATTGGTTTCTCATGCAGCAAAAAGCTTGAAAGAAATATGTTTAATATGACTTATTTTAACATGATTAAATTCTTAACCCCTTTATCTAGTTGCATTAATTGTTCAAAACTCCTACTGTTAAGCATCCCTAAAATAGAGCATATAGAGGTCAGTTCACCTAAATGTACGGCCCAATGTTAACGAGCCTGAATTGTGTATTTAGGTGGAGATATGATTGTGTTACACCAAACTTTTTTGGTGGCAAATTGCAAACATATCATCCAACAATTTACACACCCTGTCTAATATTCGAAACCGTCAATATTAAACATTCACTATTGAAACCTGTAACATATGTACTTCATTATGATCAGTGTGGTCTCTTAGAGCACTTTTTTGATTGCAGTTCAGTTTTTCTTGGCACTGGACCTCGAGTGGAGCTCCTGGAGATCTTGTTCCTGTTAAACACAGCAAAAAACAATCAAACTTAAGGAAGGAGAACTGCACAGCATCCTTTAGCAGGGCTTCTGCAGGTTTCACCAATTCAAATCTAAGACTTTTAATAGCGTTAACATTATGAATGAAATGTAAGAACTATCTAACATTATATTAAGTATATTTGGACTTGAGAAAGAAAGAACAAACTGCACCATGTGATTAAACACCAAAGCATGCTTTTTGATTACAACAATACAAGTAGAGCACTTTTTTTTTTTCAGCTGGCAGCTAGCTCTCTGCAACTCTCACATGGTCGCCCACTGAAGCTAAGCAGGGCTGCGCTCGGTCAGTACCTGGATGGAGACCACATGGGAAAGCTAGGTTGCTGCTGGAAGTTTTGTTAGTGAGGCCAGCAGGGGGCGCCCAACCTGTGGTCTGTGCGGGTCCTAATGCCCCATTATAGTGAAGGGGACTCTATACTGCTCAGTGAGCGCCGTCTTTCGGATGAGATGTTAAACCGAGGTCCTAACACTCCCCATATCATAATTGGCTTCATCACTCTGTCTCCTCTCCACCAATCAGCTGGTGTGCGGTCTGGCGCAAAATGGCTGCCATCGTGTCATCCGGGTGGATGCTGCTCACTGGTGGTGGATGAGGAGATTCCCCCCCAATGTGTAAAGCATTTTGAGTGCCCAGAAAAGTGCTACAAATGTAAGGAATTATTATTATGATATTATTATTTTACTCTATTTACCTGCGCAAGCACAAAGCTGAGCACACTGTAAATCATGGCGTAGAAAGACAGTGCACAATAATAAAAGTTTAGTTTGGTTTGCCCAAAAATCCCATGATTCACCCATTAAGATTGTCCCCTTTATTCATCAGGGGTCACCACAGCAGAATAAACCAACAACTTATGCAGCGTATGTTTTACACAGCGGATGTCCCTGCAGCTGCAACCCAGTACTGGGAAACATCCATACACACTTATTCACACACATGCACTACGGCCCATTTAGTTTATTTAATTCCCCTATAGCGCATGTGTTTGGACTGAAACCGGAGCACCCGGAGGAAACCCATGCCAACACGGGGAGAATCTAAGAAATGCCAACTGACCCAGCCGGGACTTGAACCAGCGGCCTTCTTGTCTTGAGGTAACCACTGAGCCACCCTGTCGCCAGAATCCAAAGTTATTTAAAAAATTATGCCGTGCTTTTCCAGCTATACAATGGCAGTGTCCAGTATTGAACTGATGTGTTTTGGTGTAAAAGTTTATAAAACATTAGAAGCAGTTTAATGAGACTGCCTGCATTTTTCTTTTCTGAGGTGACTTTTCAGTTGTGTTTGAGGTGTTTAGCGCCACCAGCTGAACAGGACTGCATTTTGTTTGTCCTCTTCAATACGCTTCACATTTGTTTTAACTGCAAATGTGCTTCATGCTCATGTCCAGCTGGTGGTTATGGGATAAAAATCCTGTCAGACGTTTTACAGTTAAAAAATAATTGTAAAAAAATTTACATTGCGTGTACAAATATAGTGAAAAATTTAGTGAAGAATAAGAAACAACGTGGTTGTGTGTCTGAAGTTACAGTATATACAGTTGAAGTCAGGATTATTCGCCATCTTGTGAATTTGTTTTTCTTTTCCAAATACTTCCCAAATTATATTTAACAGAGCAAGGCATTTTCACAGTATTTACTTAATATTTTTTCTTCTGGAGAAAGTCTTATTTGTTTTATTTCAGCTAGAATAAAAGCAGTTTTTAATTTTTTTAAACCATTTAAAAGGTCAATATTGTTAGCCTCCTTAAGCAATTTTTTTTCGACAGTCTACAGAACAAACCATCGTTATACAATAACTTCCCTAATTACCCTAACTTGCCTAGTTAACCTAAGTGAAGTTTATGTATAAACAAATTTCAAGAGGATCACCTGCTTATGATTGTTCTCAGCTGCATAAACCTATGATCGATTATCCAATCAGACAACTCCTAACTAACTATGAGTAACCAGAGTTTTCTTATCTCAATATCTTCGTCTTGAAGAATCCCACCCACCTCTACTTTCCCTCCTTTTTCAGATGGGCGACACGGTGGCCCAGTGATTAGCACTGTTGCCTCACAGCAAGAATGCCGCTGGTTTAAGTCCCTACTAAATCAGTCGGCATTTCTGTGCGAAGTTTTCGCTTGTTCTCCCCGTGCTCGCGTGGGTTTTCCCCGGGTTCCCCGGTTTCCTCCCACAGTCCAAATAACACGCACCCTAAGTAAATTGAACACTCAAAATTAATACCATAGTCAAGCTCTAGTAGGGCGATTTCAGCTCGGATGCGGCAGCGTTGGCTCACTAATGGCCGCCACTTCTGGCCCGATTGACTTGGGTAGGTACAACAGACGGAGTCGGGCAGAGGGGTCGAGAGTCTAGCCGGAACTGGCCAGAGTGTATTTTGCTATCAGGATGGTTAGGCGTGTATCAGCAAACTGATAAAGCCCTGACCTTACCGAATAAACAGTGTTCCACCAGATCCTGTATGTCAGAAACTATAGTTTACTGCTGAGCAACTCATTTTATCATGGTAAAATAACACAGAAATCGAGTAATAACACTTCAGTCTCCTGCCGAAGCTCCGACGTCTGCTTTGAGAAACTGTCAATCACAGCTGTCAATCACGATGACACGCCCAGCATTAAATTACTGTTTAAATCATACTCTTTACAGAAATGAAGATCTGCACCAATATCAGCTGATAACCAGTGCCTTAACTGACCAGAACCATCTTTCGAGACATTTTATTGCAAGTGTAATAAATTTTTTTATTTGGTCTCATGCCTCCTTCATTAACATGAAGGAGGCGGGCTTTATGACTTGTGCTGCAGCCAGCCCCCAGGGGGCGATCTAACTGCCGAGACCTTCACTCAAAAGCAGGCTTGTGGCACACTTGTTTAGTATAATAACGAAACAAGTAAATATGCTCTTCCGCCTAACCAGCTTTACTGAAGTGAAGTTTGATTTATATTCAAACATTTGTTCATTTTTGAACAGCGACAGCTTACGTTACTATGAATATTGGGTCTGAAATGGCGTGTAGGCATAACTTAAAAATAACATTAGCACTGTTTCATTGATTCAATGTTATTTTATAGTCATTGGCTTATTGTATGATATCACTACTTAGAATTTGAAAACAACATTTTTCTGAAATTATATTATTGAAGAGAAAGTCAGAATGTGCGAATATAAACCAACTTTACCCCAATGACAGTTTTGGGGAAATATAATTCCAGCACCCGATGACCTATCAGCAATTACGCTTGACAAAGTGCGTGTCTTAGAGGTTTCTAAATGGTGAATGACATGATCTAGTGTCATATCTATTCGGTGCACGGTAATGACTTAAGGGAGGTGTGGATTTGGACAGCAGGGGAGGGATGTCAATTTCTAAGCTATTATGCGAATGCTTGGATTCTTGCAATCACATACTGCACCTTTAAATGTCACTTTAAGCTGAATACTAAAATATTGAAAAATTTCTAGTCAAATATTATTTACTGTCATCATGACAAAGATAAAAGAAATCAGTTATTAGAACTTAGTTATAAAAACTATTATGTTTATAAATGTGCTGAAAAATCTTCTGTCTGTTAAACAGAAATTGGGGAAAAATATAAAGGGAAGTTAATAATTCAATTCAGTTCATCTTTATTTCTATAGCACTTTTACAATGTCTGTATCAAAGCAGCTTAACATAGAAGATTATAGTGAATTGAAAGTGTGTCAGTCCAGTTTTCAGAGTTTGAGTTTAGTTCAGTTCAGTGTGGTTTTAATTTTCTGCTGAAAGTCCAAACTCTGTAAAACAAATCCATCGATGCGCAGCTCCACAAGTCCCAAGACCAAGCAAGCCAGTGGCAACAGTAATTCAGGAGGGCTAATAATTCTGACTTCAGCTGTATACCGTTTATTTGAATATGATTAATTGCAATTAATATTGCAATTAATTAAGACCTAGAATAAACCAATGAACAGAGTGAATTTAAAACCTAAAATCTGTATAGAGCACGGAGAAACCTTGTTTGGAGACAATCAAACCTGTTCAGCACATCTGTCACCCATCACTGAATTTACTTTTCAAAATGTATAGCTATTTTTAAATATTTACCATTAGAATGACTTTGTCAGTGCAGATAAAAATCAACATTAAATCTGATGTATTAAAGCTCAGAATAAAATTTTACCTTATTGGTCAAGAGTAGTGTATTGTTTCCAGTGTTTTTCGGAATCTCCCCTTAAAAAAAAAATAATGCATTGACACAATTAAAGACATATTTATCATATTTTCCTCATGCTACAGTCTCTGTTTGTGTGATACCTACCATTTTTATTATTCTTATAGCAATAAAAACCCACAACAACAGCAGCAACAACAGCCAACAGTAGAACAAAACCACATATAGTAGCTGTGACTATAGCAGGTAATGACGAATCTGAACCAGAAACAAAAAAACAGATATGCATTATTGTTAGTGTATCTGACAATGGTTTAACCCCTTGGTACTGTTCAAAATGACTACCCTTTTGTTTTGTTAGTGGCTGTTGAAACTTTTTTTGGACTGTAACTGATGATCAACAGTAAAAATGACACATTTTACCACTTTCCAAAAGGAAAAACCAGCAACAATCAAGATTTCATGATTATATGGTGTCATGGCATTGCAATAAAAAGTCATTAAATGAAAGTCAATGAGGCAAAAACAGCCACCAACATAACAAAAGGGGAGTCAATTTGAGTGTATTGTTGATTTTTTTTAATTAGCAAAATTATATATTACCCAAAATATGTCAAAATAAGATTTGTCACCAAAATTCATTCCATTTGCTGAAACACAAAGAAACTTGTGGCCAAATCACGGATGAAAACATCCCAACAGCACACAAGAGTTCACACTTAGCTGATGATTGATAATAAAGCATGTTTGGCAGTCTGTCCTGGAAAGAGCCCTGAGCTCGTAAGATCCTCGAGCCTGGGGCTCCCTCCCGTTTGCAGGACGAGAGGGGAGTTTGAGCTCAGGTAGATCTCATCAGGTAGATAAACTCCCCCAACTTATTTCTGGCTAATGACAGACAAAGGGATGCCTAAAGAGGATACAGCTTACAAATGCCAATTTAGAATGATCAATTTACTTAGGTCGCGTGTTTTTGGACAGTGGGAAGAAACCGAGAAACCCGGAGGAAACTCACACGAGCACAGGGAGAACAAGTTAACTCCGCGCAGAAATGACGACTGGTTTAGTAAGGACTTCAATTTGTGACATTTTTGCTGTTAGCCAACAGTGCTAATCACTGGGCCACTGTGTCGCGCAAACTAGAAAGGAGGGGGGATTCTTGGTTATTTAGAGTGAGTTAGGAATCATCTGATTGGTGGTACGGCTGCTGCCTGTTTGTGCTTGTGTGCGTGTGTCATGACGTCACTCACTGTTTGTTTCCTAGAATGGTCCGCCTTTGCGCACCTGCAGCGAGTTGCGCTATTTGCAAATTGGCTATAAATATGGACCGACCTTGAGCGAGGAGGAGAAGACTTCACTGCCAGCCATCAAGCTTCATTTATTTTCTTTAATTTCTTGTTGTTGTTTTTTTTCTTGAAGTCTTAGTATATTATGCTTTGTTAATTGTTGGGTTGTTAGTCTTGTGTTAGTGTTGTATCTTATTTGTTGGTTAGTTTTGATCCTTTATTCTATCTCGCTTAGTTGTGACACATGATTTTGATTTGATTTGTGATGTTGTAATAAATTTAATAGTAAGACAACTTGATTCATGTGTACTCTATGTTGCGATCCCTTAATGGATTATTATTTTGTCTTTTAAAAAAAGGGTTTGTAACATTGGTGAATCATGTGTTAGCTAATGCGGGACAAGCTGTGGACAATCATAAGCGTGTGATCCTCTCGAAATTAGTTTATAAATAAACTTCCTGTATTACACACATCTCTAGAGACTTTTATATGTCTAAAGCTGTGGTCACACTTGAGTTTGAGAAATTCTGTTGTACATCGCTGCGAAAAGGGGCGGGATTAAACAAGATAATTAGTCATTTAAAAAAAAGCGAGCGATTGGTCCATATTTTAAATTTCTGTCCAGATGCAGTCAAGTGATGCGATTTCGCAGGTCAGAGTTCACCAAGCTTGAACTTTGCAACACAGCGAACTGCGAAACTTGTCGCACGAGCTTGTGTTTCTGGTCTGACGCATTCACGAGCGTATGAATGGAAGTCTATGGATGAAAAGTGCAGTGTGACCGCAGCTTTAAGCAGAGTCTCGTTTCTCTGTTATATAGATGGAATATGAATTTATAATTACATTGAAACATATAGTACAATCTGTATGTTTGAAAGGGGAAGGGAAATAGACACTTACAAATGTCAGAAGCTTGTTCCCTTTTTGCTGCATGGAATTCATCAGTGGATAGGACAGAAATAGCTGGAAAGTACACAAAAATGTGTCATCATGAGCGTTCATTTGTAGCTGCAGAAAAAGCCTTTATCTGCAGTGCCTTATTGAACAGTATTTGCATTGCTGCATGAGAAAGATTACAATTCTATAAAAATCTTTTATGTCTAGGTTCGGTTTTATTCAAGTTTACATTTTGTCTGAGAACTTCGAGGACAACACAAACACTTAAAGAGGTGGTCCACTATGATATCATATTTTAACCTTAGCTGATGTTTATTGTAGATGTGTGAACATAAACATCTCTAAATGTAAGACTCTCAAAGTTCAATGCAAAGGGAGACATTGGCTTAGCAAAGCCTACAGCGAACAAGTTTGTGCACTACAAAAAAAAAATATACATCCGGGCTAATGAGATCACAAGGGCTTCTGGTTACATGTATTCACCATGCAAATACACCTCGCGCAGTGAAGGTGCGTGGCCAGAGGCGGTGTAATGTTAAAGCAGTGAAAGCTAAAATGCTGTCTAAATGCTGCTATTTTCACAGAGCTTGTTCTGTATTTAGGCTTCGAAAGAACATGATACAAAGACAGAAGTGCTTACAGTTTAATTTAATTATGCTCCAGAGAATTATAAAAAAAGATATAGCGTTAGCATTTGACAAAGGACAGCTTCCAGAATCTCTCTCAGTTTAGTGCTGGATTCGGTTAAAACTCGTCCAGCCGACGAAGCTGTGGATTGTGAGCCACAACCTGTAAGAGTTTTTTATTGTTAAAATTGATCTATTACATGCACAGTTTCTAGCGTTAATGTTATGTTGTAGCGAGGACGTAACCAAGGATGTAAACAACAGGAAATGCTGTTAGGCACCACTAACAATTAAGCTACAAATTCATATTTATCAGACAAACAGCTGTAAACACAATCTTCAGCAGTGCTGCAGTGTCTCTCTATGTGGCAGCTTTCCATGTGTTCTACATCTCAAATAACAAACTTACAAAAGATATGTGAATGTTTCATATTACTTACACATACTTATTCCAAATACATGTGAAAGATACTTATAGCGGCAAATCAATGCCAATATTAATCGATTAATCGGCCTGTAATCTGCTCACGGTTCACTTCTCCTTGCACGTAAACATCACCACTGCGCTCGATTATTATTGGCATTGATTTGCCGCCATAGATACTTGTCAGATTTTATTGAGTGCAGGCGTGAGCTGTGTGCTCTTCATTTCTGTCTGATTTAAGGTGCTAACAGCTTCTCTGACTGACTGTGTTTACACAGCGCAAAAGCCCACGCTTGTAGGGGAGTGACGTGGAGCCAATCTGCGAATGACAACACATTATGCTAGCTGACCAATCATAGCCTCTTGAGGGCGGGCCTTTCAGAGGAACTATGAAATATGACAGTCGTTTTCATGTTAGCTAAGTAGCTGTATATAATCAAAGTAAGATAAATGAAAAAATAATCAGATTTTCTACAAGTGAAGCATGAGCACACATTGCTTTGCATCTTATAAACACAACCAAGCCTTAAAAATACACTGTGGACCACCCCTTTAATACACTTCATTGAACATGTAATACACACATAGACATCACCTTTTTGAACAATATGTACTGTATAGCTGCAGGTAAACCATGTTTATATACGGTCCACCCTATACACAACTCCTTAACTTTTCTAATTTTTGTAAAGCTGCATTTTGGAATGAGAATTATTGTGTGAACACTGTACAAGTAAACTTGAATATAAACATTAAATTGACTGTTTTCCTCTTCTTTGAAGTGTGTTTAAGTTTATGTTCTTGGATTCTCAATTTAAATAAACTGCACTTGGTTTACTATTTATTGTCTCCATCTGCTCAGCAACAGCTCTATTACAGAAAAAAAATGTTTTTAAAAGTGAGATTTTTCATTTTATAATTTCTGCAATGTCAGTTTAGTGTTCAGCAAAAAAAAAAAAAAATAAAATAAAATTTAACTGATGAACCATTAAAGAGCCCCCATTATAGCGAGTCACGTGACGTGCTCATGAACCTAGCCGCACTCGAGTAGAGCTCCGTACATTTGGCCCCTTTGTGCTGATTTTTTCGTTTGATTTATTAATATTACTTTCTCAGATGGCACACAATCGGAAACAGCATGAGTTGTCGCCATCGGCTTCACCGATTAAGAAAAAACCCAAGCCTGAATCCTCGAGCGATATGGCGGACAAGATGGCGAACACTATAGCTCACTTTGAAGAGATTCTAAAAACTGAGTTGACAGTGATGCGGAACGAGTTCGCTTCTCACATGTCAGTTGTTCAGTCAATGTGCTCCAAACTGGATCTTCTGACAGGGGAGATGAGGGAACAAAAGAAAGTTGTGGCAGATCACGATAGACGAGTAACTGCGCTGGAGCAACAGGTAGTGGATTTACAGGATCGCAGCAGGCGCAGCAATTTACGTCTGGTTGGATTGCCCGAAGGTGCCGAAAAGGACGACCCAATGGGTTTTTTGAAAAGATCGCTACCGATATGGCTCCCGTCTCTAGCGGGCAAAGATATCGAAGTGGAACGTGCGCATCGCGTGTACACAAGGTTCACCTCAGACCGCGCTAAACCACGGGTTTTCCTCTTTAAATTGCTGCGGTACACGGACAGGGACCTCATTTTGCGGGCCGCCAGACTCCACGCCCCAGTGAAAACATCCGACGGAGCAGTGCTGTCTCTCTTTCCAGATTTCTCTCCGCTCACCGCAAAAAGAAGAAGTGCATTTGCGTCAGTTAGGAAAGAAATGAGAGAAGCTGGCATCCAGAATTTTCTTCTTTATCCTGCAACACTGAAGGTCATTCTCAGTCAGGGTGAACCCAAAATGCTATACTCCCCAGAAGAGGCAAGAATTTTTTTGAGATCTCATTCACCCAGCAGCTCTTAGGGCATTTGCTGTCTAATTGGCCTCAGTTGGATAGGTTACCTTTTCATCTCCTAATTCACAGTCACTAGAAGTATTGTTTTCTGATAATACCGTTATGTGCCCCGATTTAGGTTAGTTTCCATGCTGTTATTATTAATAATATATTATTTTATACATTTTTCAAGAGACACTGTATTACTATATGGGGCCAATGTTGGTGCTTCAGTATTGTGCAAGTTTCGTTTGACGTCACGGATCATATTAAGGGGGTAGGCAGACCAAGGTTTGTTCTGGACTTGATCTGCCATAGTTCACGGGAATGTGTTTATGTTTTTTCAATTACCGACGGGAAGGGTGGGGGGTGGTATAATGGTAGACTCAACTGGTTTTACTGGCAATATTGCATTTTGTCTTATTATGCTGTAATTCTGTTTGATACTTATGACTGATCTTAATATTCTGAGTTGTAACATTAATGGGCTAAATGGCCCTCACAAACGTACTGGATTCCTGGATTTTTTGCGAAGAAGAAAGGTTGACATAGTCTTAGTTCAAGAATCCCATTTGAAAGAAGAGGATATACACAGGTGCAATAATAAGTTTTATAAAGTGGTATCTCACTCATCTGCGAATACTAAAACTAAGGGTGTCTTAATATTAGTGAGGAGGACTTTAAATATTACTATTTTAGATAAAGGTTGTGATGCAGATGGTAGAATAACACACATAAAAACAATAATAGAGAACAGGAATATTGTATTTCTTTCAGTTTATGCCCCTGCTACTCCTGTCCCTACTTTTTTCTCTGCTTTATCAACCTATCTCTTGAATTTCTCAGACTTTGAAATTGTATTGGGTGCAGATACAAATTCTGTAATGTCACATATCCTAGATAGATCGGGACCAAAGGAATCATACTCTCAAACTTCTTGTTCTGACAAACTTCGGCAATGCGTAGCCTCATCCTCATTGGTGGACAGTTGGCGTTTATTAAATCCTTCTGCTAAGTCTTTCACTTTCTTTTCTGCCTCCCATAAATCCTATTCACGAATTGACTATATTTTCATATCTACTTCTCTATCTTCAGCTATTCGTGATGCAAATATTTGTTCCTTATCCTTGTCGGATCATGATGGAAACTTGTGCAGATTAACTCTGAGCCCGCGGCCATCTCGTGCCACCAGATGGCGTTTTAACCCCAAATTGTTACAGGATGAAAACTTTTGCAGTCAATTCAGAAATAAATTTGCTGAGTTTATTGAAATTAACCAAGGTTCAGTAGATGATCCACGAACACTTTGGAATGCAATTAAAGGATTTATAAGAAATAACTCAATTTCATATGCCTCATTTCTTCAGAAAAGCAGGCAAAAAAAGATTACTGAACTGGAACTACAGCTCCAGAATCTGACTAGAGATAATCAATGTTGTTTTTCAGACAATAAACTCAGCAAAATTGTGGCGGTTAGGACTGAACTCAATTCACTACTGAGATCCAGGGCAGAATTCCTCATTCAAAGATCCAGGCAAAATTATTATTTTCAAGGGAGCAGACCAAGCCATCTTTTAGCTCTAAGACTACGCAACAGTGAAAAGTTTGCTAATATTTCAGCAGTAAAATCCCAATCTGGGCTTATTATGACAGATCCCAAAGATATTAACATCGTCTTCCATTCTTTTTTCTCTAACCTTTATACTTCCTCTACTAATGACATCCCTGACTCTTTCTTATCTTTTTTCTCCAATCTCGATTTACCTAAATTGTCAGATTCAGATTCAGAATATTTGGCTGAGCCGATCACTTTACAAGAGCTGGAATCAGGAATTCGATCTATGAACAAGGGTAAATCTCCAGGCATAGATGGTATTCCAATCGAATTGTATATTACTTTTTGGTCAGATTTAGGGCCTTTTATGTTAGATATGATAAATTTTTCGGTTACAGAAGGCTCTTTTCATCCATCTATTAATATAGCGGTTATATCTCTCCTGTTGAAAAAAGATAAAGAGCCGACCTCTTGTTCTAGCTACCGGCCACTTTCTTTAATAGGGACTGATGTTAAATTATATGCTAAAGTACTATCTCGTCGTTTAGAAAAATTCATGAATATGCTAGTCCATCATGACCAAACAGGATTTATCAAATCTCGCTCCGCCTCGGATAATTTGCGTAGGTTATATCATATTATTAATTCATCTGATATGTTATCCTCCCCTTGTGCAGTATTAGCTCTAGATGCAATGAAAGCATTCGACCAACTAGAATGGAACTATTTATGGGCAGTTCTACAACATCTGGGCTTAGGATTGAGTTTTATAAACATGATAAAAGTCCTGTACGCCAATCCAGCAGCCACTGTACTCACAGGCTCTGTTTGTTCTAATCCATTCTTTATACATCGGGGCACTCGTCAGGGTTGTCCGCTCTCTCCTCTCCTATTTGCCCTATCCTTGGAACCTTTAGCCCAAGCAGTCCGACAATCTAAAACTATTTCTCCTATAATTATACGGAATACTCATCATCATATTTCTTTGTTTGCTGATGACATTTTATTGTTTTTAGAAAACCCGGTACATTCTATCCCTCATGTCTTAAATTTATTTGACCATTTTGCATCGTTCTCCGGGTTTAAAATTAATTGGAATAAGTCCTGTTTACTTTCCCTCAATGCTAAAATTGATCCGTTGTCCCTTCCTATCACTATCCCATTGGTTCAAAACTTTAAGTACTTGGGAATAGCTGTGTATCCTTCCCTGCAGGAAATCATCTTAAAAAACTATAACAGTATTCTAGCTACAGTATCCTCAGATTTAGAAAACTGGTCCCGTCTTCCAACCTCTTTTCAGACCCGTATATCAGTAATTAAAATGAATGTCCTCCCACGCATTAATTTCTTTTCTTCTATGATACCTCTGTCTCCACCAGTTGGTTACTGGAAGAAACTTGATGGATGTGTTTCACGATATATATGGGATGGGAAACGTCCTCGCATTAAACTGACCACTTTACAGCGATGTAGATTACACGGAGGTCTTTCTTTCCCCAATTTTAGACTGTACGCTCAGGCTTTTTCCCTCCGCCTTTTATCAGTTTGGTTTGATCCTAATACTCTTGTGTCTTGGAGAGCAATTGAGGAATCTTGTGTTTATCCATATAAATTGAATCATCTTGTTTTTTCAGGGGTCCCACTTAAACAATCTAAATCTCAATTTGGTCCTATTGTAACCCATCTCCTCTCTACATGGAGGGATGTAGAAAGATGTTCACAACTAATCACAAAATGGCATAAACATTCACCTATTTTCCGAAATAATAATTTTTTGTCAGGCGGTACTCCATTTCATTGTCCGCAGTGGTCTCATAATAAAGTAAACACTCTAGGAGATATCTATGATGACAGTGGTTTAAAATCCTTCCAGAACCTTAAAACTCAATATAATTTGCCAGGCACCTCCTTTTTTATGTTTTTGCGCATTAGATCAGCTCTTCTGGCATATGGGGTGCCCTGGAACTCTCAACCGTCTACTCACCCATTACGTAAATTAATCCTTCCTTATGACAAATCTCCCTCTTCTGCTTCAGTTATCTATCTCTTTCTTCTTGAGCATTCATACAAACCTCTACCTATTACAACTGTTTGGGCTAAGGACCTTAATGAGGATGTACACGTTTTATTTTCAGATCAGGTATGGGAGATGTTTAAATTGTCTTCTAAAAACCCTAATCACCAAATGATTCATTGGAAATTACTGCATAGGTTCTACTTGACTCCAAAGAAACGTTTTTATATGAATCTCTCATCTTCTTCTAATTGTAATCTCTGTTCACAAGGATCTTTAGGCACTTTTTTACATTTTTTTTGGGAATGTCCCTCTCTTTCACCTTTCTGGACTCAGCTCTCACAGGATCTATCATACTTGTTGGGAACTGAGATATGTTTGACTCCGCGCCATTTTTTCATGAATGACTTTTGGGACCTCACTCTGTCCATTCAACAAAGATGTCTTCTGTTAACTGCTCTCACAGCAGCAAAAAAATTGCTGGTCAACCGGTGGAATCCTCCTCACACAATGGACAGACGAACCTGGACTGTGTATTTGTTGGACATTCTCTCAATGGAACTCTCAACATCTCGTATACATGGTGCTAATGTGAAAACTGTCAGTATGTGGCATTCAGCTTTTGATGTTGTGTCATCCTTTTTAAAATCTTTGTAAAATTTCTTTGAAAGATTATTTTTTTTCTTTTTCCTATATTTGATCAGTATTATTATTAATACTATTTATTGATCTTTTGAAGTCTACCAGGGGTGGGATGGGCGGGAGTTTTTTTTTTTTTTTTTTTTTTTTTTTTTTTTTTTTTTTTTTTTTTT
>CAIGQZ010032594.1:6545883-6563187 GCA_903798205.1 Danio tinwini
GTGTGTGTGTGTGTGTGTGTGTGTGTGTGTGTGTGTGTGTGTGTGTGGTTTAGGTTTACCACAGACCCACAGAAAAATCTTGAGAGCACATCTTCAGTGCTTTGTTATCATGACTGCATATGAAAAGAATAAAGACTGCATGATTCATGTGTGTAATAGCCTGTTTATGATGTTGTAGGAGCCACTGATGCTTAGACACAGTTCACACAGCACAAGCATTAGTTGTTTCCCCTTTAAGAAGATAAGGGTTGTTTCTCCATTAAGGGTTTAAAGTTTTGTGAGTTAATAAAAATACGTAAATAAAACAGTTTGATTGAAAAATCTTGCATCTGTGCATTTTTGTAGGACAGCTAGTTTTCATCCATATCTCTGCATGGTTGTTGCTACTTCATAAAATCAGAACGACATCTTAAAATTTAAATTTGGTCATTGTTGGGAACTAAATACTGAAAACAAATAATGTTTTGAGTACATTATTTGTGTATGTTCTTTCTTGTTAACCAAAAGCTAACGTCTAGTTAGGGAACGTTATGTAAACAAAAACCCTGGCTAAAGGCCCGTTAACAACAAAAAATATATCATCTATTTATTATCTATTCGGCATTACTTCTTGTGACCAGCAGAGGTCCTCAATGTGCTACTTTGAAATCAGAGGTTTTACGGATTTTTACACTTTTTAAACTATATTTAATTTTTTTTATTAATTTGTTTGTTATCTTAATCGTTATTTAGTTTTCGTGAATTGAACCAACAGAGAAAGTACTGGGAACCAACTAAATGTTGGCTGGGTAGGCTAATAATAGATTGGGGAATAATTAGTCCTTAAAAATGAATGTTTGCCTCAATATTGTCTTAACCCTGCTGAAAAATCCAGCTTAAAGGTGCTGTATGTAAGTTTTTGACTCTTCTAAAGCATGAAAATAACATAATATGTGTGCAGATATTTAAGAAACATGCCAAGTGAACATACTTGTTTAACTGAAAAACAATGCTGAAGTCAGATATTCTGCTTTGAAAATGTTTTTTCCGTGCTGGAACGCTGTCTTTGTTTAGGTCAATTTAACCTGCACAATGCCAGTTTAGTTAATTATATTTCAGCACTCCGGGTTGCCTTGTTGGAAAACAGCGTATTTCATTCATTCATTCAGAAAGACTCTGAAAGCATGCGTCTGTGACTGAAAATGTGACCTCCGGTGGACAGTATCAGACGTCGAAATGAGACAGATTCAGTTCCACATGAGGTTAAAACCAGCTTGACCAGCCTAGCCAGGCTGGGAGCTTAGCCCAAACCAGCTATGTCCAGCTTAAACCAGGCTGGTCAAGTTGGTAATTTCATTTTCCAGCCTGAACAGCTAAGATCAGGCTGGAAACCAGCCTGAAAATGGCCAAAACCCCGATTTTTCAGCAGGGAAGGCTTCTCTGATGAGAAATCTAAAATCTATTCCAGTTAGGAGGATTTAACTTACATTACCTCAGTAACTCAAATGAAATCGTCTTTCTGTGTGTCTGTCAATAATAAAACACGTTTTGATCAGCAGCTGTGATTTTTAGTTTCTCACAAGAAAAGTACTGAAAACTGTATATATATATATATATATATATATATATATATCAGAGAAAACGGAAAATCTCACCCAAACATGTCAAACGTGTCAACGTGTCAAAAAACTCCTTTGTAAATGTGTGTGAACAGACGTACAGTACCCGCTCCAGCTCTAAGTCAACAAAAATATAATATTATCTGCCAGTGCTATTAAAAAATGTGTTGATTTGAGAAATGAATATGATTAGCAAATTAGCTAGCCTATGCGGTAGGGACATTCACTTTGGTAAAACTTTAGTTCGAACAAATCAAAGGTCTTAGGCTACTTTTAAACTTTACATGTGACACTAAATAGGTTTTTATTTTATTTTACAACATGATAACTTTGAGTTATACCATTTAAACAAGTATGGGAACTGATAAATAGCTCCAGACAATACAACTTGTATTTTTTCCAGTGGTGGGGATGTGAAAGGAAACAAATGATTTTCTCCGGTTGTCTTTGTCTTTTTAATACAGCATAATAATTATAATGTGCTATTACCTAAAGAAAGCAAATATAACACCAGTCAGAAATGAAATAATAGCGCCATTTGAACACTAGAGGGATGCATCATACAGTATTTCCACCTGGGATATAAAATGTCGGCAGAGCTATAGTATTAACTTTTATTATTAATTATAACATATATTTATTATATTATTATCGTTTGCATATTTATTATTATTATTATTATTATTATTATTATTATTACACCAGTTTAGCAAATATTGTATACTACAAATGCTTTTCCTGCTTAGAGCTTTTGAATTGTTTATAGTCCAAATAGCTAAACATTCTTAAGGCAAGAAGCAAGCGAAACATATTGTCTTGTTTTTAAAAATAATAGGTCACAAATAAATGGGTTTCTCTTTAAAACAAGCAAAATAATCTGCCAATGATCTTGTTTTCATTGTGAAATAAGAATGTTTTGCTTGTTGAAAGGTAAAAACTCACTTAATTTTGACTTATTATTTCTAAAAACAAATCAAATATGTTTGCTCATCTATAAAATGATTTGCTTTAGCAATTTGGGCTAGAAACAAGGCAGATTAATTAGTTAATTAAATCAGAAATTAGTTATAGTTATAAAAAATAGTCATTAGTAAAAAACATACTTCTAGTGCTATTTAGTGCCAATTTTAGTGCTTTATTAAGACATAAAACCTGTTTAAATACATAAGAAGGAAATGATTTACATTTACAGGTAATTTGACTTCATTTATTACTAAAAAGTGAAAGTTTGTTGAATTAAAGTTTGAAAATTACCATGTCAGAATGTACAGAGACACTAAATATTATTTAATGATAATCCCAACCCAGGCTCATTCTGAAAATGTAGCCCAATATACATTTTTGGAGAGCGCCAAATTTGTCCCAGGAGGTAGTTTCTTTTTTTTTGCAGTTTTTGTTTTCGCAAATCCATCAGAGGCCGCTGTGAACGCATTTTTAGATCTCAGATTTCTCTTGCCCGAGCGCCATTAGCGCCTGCTCTTCTCACGTAAAACCAGCAGAGGCCGCTGTGTATGTTTTTTGAGATCTCAGACTTCTCTAGCGAGTG
Source organism: Danio tinwini (assembly GCA_903798205.1). Lineage (NCBI taxonomy): Eukaryota > Metazoa > Chordata > Actinopteri > Cypriniformes > Danionidae > Danio > Danio tinwini. Next base: position 6,549,028 of record CAIGQZ010032594.1, read on the forward strand.
CCATTCATGCCTGCTGTTTTCACGTAAATCCACCAGAGGCTGCTGTGTACGCTTTTTGAGATCTCAGATTTCTCTAGCGAGTGCCATTCATGCCTGCTGTTCTTACGTAAATCCACCAGAGGCTGCTGTGTACGCTTTTTGAGATCTCAGATTTGTCTCGCGAGTGCCATTTGCACCTGCTCTTCTCGCATAGATCCACCAGAGGACGCTGTCGACTGACTGACTGACTGACTGACCAATTGCCCCACCCACCCCCTTCCCTAAATCCAACCAATGTTTTAAAAAGCCCCGATTGACCAGCGCCCACTCTTTCCCTAAACGGTGGCAGCCTGATTTTTACCACCTTACTAGATTTTACCACAATCTCACCCTGTTATTTACTTGTTTATTTAGTTTTTTGGCTTTTGTCTTTCCTGCTTTCTGGAATCGTTCTTCACCAGACTCAAATCCCATCGTCGCGGTCAGTTCTTTTCTGCATTTTAAGTCCGCCAAAGTATGTGGCGAGCCGCTGGTAATAGTGGAAAAGCCAGCCATATGGAGGTAAGCGGTTAGCTAGTTGCACAAAAAAGGAACGACGTTATATAATCCCTTAGCATTTGTGTTAAAGACGAAATGGAGCCATACGTATGTCTAGCTACATAATTCACAATCTCCAGAAATGTATATAGGGCTACGTTTTCAGAATGAGCCGATGTTGCAACCTCTAGTTCACTTATTATTTCTGAAGACAGCCTCAAAGGTTTCACGACGAACTCAAAGATTGTGTAAATCAGACCTTTTTTAATGCCATTCGTCACATGAACATACCAAGATTATTCAAATTAAATTACGTGTTTTAGAAAAACAAATGATCAGAATTAATAATAAATCGAAACTGTAAAATCAAGCTTGCTTTATATATAGTCTTAATCAGACCAGCACACATTTAACAAGTATTCTCTCAAAGCAAGACTATCCCAAACACCATTAATTAACAGAAATGACAAGTGCATCTACAGTTGCAATCAGAATTATTGAACCCCCTTTGAATTTTTTTTCTTTTTTAAATATTTCCCAAATGATGTTTAACAGAACAAGGAAATTTTCACAGTATGTCTGATAATATTTTTTTCTTCTGGAGAAAGTCTTATTTGTTTTATTTTGGCTAGAATAAAAGCAGTTTTTAATTTTTAAAACCCATTTTAAGGTCAAAATTATTAACCCCTTTAAGCTATTTATTTTTTCAATAGTCTACAGAACAAACCATTATTATACAATAACTTGCCTAATTACTCTAACCTGCCTAGTTAACCTAATTAACCGAGTTAAGCCTTTAAATGTCACTTTAAGCTGTATAGAAGTGTCTTGAAAAATATTTAGTCAAACATTATTAACTGTCATCATGTCAAAGATAAAATAAATCAGTTATTAGAGATGAGTTATTAAAACTATTATGTTTAGAAATGTGTTGAAAAAATCTTCTCTTCGTTAAACAGAAATTGGGGAAAAAAATAAACAGGGGGCTAATAAATCAGGGGGTTGAATAATTCTGATTGCAACTGTATTTACAAAGACAAAATGACAGATTTCAACTCACATGAATATATCTCCAAAAACCTACTCAGGTTACGTTACACTATTTTTTGTTCTTAGTTACTAAAAAAATGAATAAACAAAATTTTTTGGGGGCAATTTTGAGCATCGATAGCATTTATAGACATTTATAGATAATTATGCTAATCCCCATAATTATCAGTTTGCACCAATAATGTTTACAAATTACGTTCAATCAGAAAACTGGGGTGAAAAACACACACAAACCATTAAATGAGTAAAATGATTCCTGACAAGCTTGTAGTAACATCCTCGACGAGGTTGAGCTTGTTGAGACTTGAACAGTTTTCTGCTTCATTTCATTTTCATCACTCCTTTAAATCTGATAACTTAATGGAAGAAAGCTGGTCTCATATCACTTTAGAGCTTTCAACTGAAACAAAAATACAAGAAAAACAACATAACTGCATGAGATGCAATCAGTAACTCTGAAATTGACTGTTGAAATGTTGCAGATTGATGAAAAAAGTTACATTCTGTTTATTTTCATGCTTTCCCACTTTAAGTCACATCCGTTTTCCTTTACAATTTCCATTAAGGAAATGTTGAGCCACTTTCTATTACTATTTCACCATCCTTAACTCTGTTGCGATGCTACTTTTGAGTAATGATTCCTGCGTAACAGCTATCTAATGTGTTTTCATGCAAGACCAGAATTGTGAACAAACCACATGGTTCAAGAGATGCTTTTTATGTGGGTTTGTCTTTAAGAAAAGGTTCAAAAATAAGGGCGCTTGTTAAGGGCGCTTGTCTTTTTTTTTGATGAGGAGTTTTTTTCTCTTTAGAACGATTACAAGAAATCTGGTATCACTTCTCCCGAAATCTGTTTTGATTGTATTTCCGTAAGTTGAGCGGTCAAAGGGCTGCTTTTAAAGACACCACAAAGTTTCATATGCTTCAAAAACATAGTCGGCATAAACTTAGTATGATTTAGCCTTTGTTATTTGTTGTAATGTTGTTCACAAACTTTTAGCTAACGTTCAGAATCGAATTCAATTAAACAGATTCATTTTTTTTCTGATTAAAAAAAACACCTTATTAAAACTTTGAGGAAATGTTTACCCAAAAATGAACATATTAGGCCTTAAAATATTAACCCTTTATATTAAGTTAATTGACATTATTAACAATATAATTGTTTTAAGTCATTAACATCTTTAATAACCCCCAGTAACAGGATTTTTCCAATGAGTGCCCTACAAAGAGTTTAATAATTTCTTTGCTCTTCCAACCTTCATTGTTTATAAATATTTTAGCTCCTTGTTCAAACAACTTGAGCTGAATGAGCTGAAATAACTAAATGCTTGAGGGTTTTTTTGAGACAACTTAATTGTTTTATGTTGAATCCACTTAAATTTGTAAAAACAATCAAGGTAACTGAATCAGTTTATGTTGGGACATATTGGAACACATAATGGATGTGAATGGTGCCCGAGTATTTTAAGCTCCAAAAGGCACATCCATTGATCATAAAAATGACACCAGTGGACAAATAAATGCCCTCTGGAGTGACGTGAAGTGAAAAAAAAACTTATTTGCGACAAATTGAAGATACAACATACAGTTGAAGTCAAAATTATTAGCCCCCCTGAATTATTAGCCCCCCCCTTTTAATTTTTTCCCCAATTTCTGTTTAACTGAGAGATAATTTCTTCAGCACATATCTGAACATAATAGTTTTAATAACTCATCTCTAATAACTTTAATTTTATTTTTGTCATGATGACAGTAAATAATATTTGACTAGATATTTTTCAAGACACTTCAATACAGCTTAAAGTGACATTTAAAGGCTTAACTAGGTTAATTAGGTTAACTAGGCAGGTTAGGGTAATTAGGCAAGTTATTGTATAATGATGGTTTGTTCTGTAGACTATCGAGAGAGAAAAAATTTGCCTAAAGGGGCTAATAATTTTGACTTTAAAATGGCTTTTAAAAATGGTTTTAAAAAATTAAAACTGCGTTTATTCTAGCCAAAATAAAGCAAATAAGACTTTCTCCAGAAGAAAAAATATTATGAGACATACTGCAAAAATTTCCTTGCTCTTTTAAACATCATTTGGGAAATATAAAAAAAAATAAATAAAATTCAAAGGGGGGCTAATAATTCTGACTTTAGCTGTATGTGATGTAAAGAAGTGGTCCTCAACCTTTTTGTCACTACGGACCGGTCAACTCTTGACAATTTTACCGCGGACCAAGGGGGGTGGGGGGTGGTGTGTGGGGTGGTTGGTGGGGTTTGCTAAGCGACCATCAACAAATAACAAAACATTGCTGTCGATACAAGTTTTGATTTATGGAAAAAAATACAAAGCACTGCAGCGTTTGTATGTGTTTGAGATAATTAGTCTTATCGAGATGTATATATCCCATACAAGCTAAAGCTGATCGGTAAATTTTTGTCACGTAACTCGCGGTGCGCTCTCAGGATTCATTCAACTGAGTGTGTCTGGTCTGGAAGGCACAGCGCGTCACGACACTTGTGCGCGGAAGCCACGCACCTCCAATGGAAATAACAAACTTGTGCAAACTTTTGAAAACAGACGATATCCACCATCATTTGCGATCTCCAGCAGTTGATCTTCATGCAGACATGGTGGATTTACCTGATTTGTTGACAAACTTTCCAAAGATGTCTGTTTCTTAATCATTTTACTGTTTGTGGGTTAAATTTGGGCACTCAAGTGAACGAAATGTAAGCAAGAGAATAGCCCCTTTCACACAGTGATACAGGTAAATATTCGGAAAATTACCCGAGAAAGCACTGTTCACACAGGCTGAGATTCTGGGATTTTCACACATCCATTCCAAAATATCTGCAAATTCTGACATCATTAACCAGAAATGAGCTCTAAACGGCTGCGCTTGTATTTGTAAACGTAGAAGGAATCAGCCTTTTCTTGATGGCTTCACATTTATTTAAAGCTTTAGCATTCACGCAGCTGCTTTGTGAGACATCCAAAGGCAGAAATGCGAACCGCAGCTAAATGTTTACATATTTGACTACATTACAAATTCCGTGGATGGATAAGTATTGTGAACAACTTCGATGAAAACATATAGAGGAACACTTTCGGATGTCGAGATGTAAATTATATGTGTATGTGCTGGCGCTCACCGGCTGCTTCACGTGAACACGCGTCAAGCAACTGAAGCAGAGCTTGAAGGTAATCAAACAGCGGTTTATTGTAAGCATTTTATCGATAATTTTTTACACAGTTGGCATTAAAAAGGAACGTGGAAACGTTATCTGACTAACATCTAGCAGCTAAATGTGTCTGAAGAAATATTCAATGGCTTTTATTCTTATAAACTGCGCGGATGTGTCTGTATGTTCTAAAGTAGACGCCTCACGCCAGCGCGTTCTAGACGTGAACGCGCTCTTTCCGGCAATCTTCCTTCTGCGTAGCATTCTGGCAAATTAACAATAATGTTACAACTTCCCTTTCTGGATAATTGCGGAACGAATTTATCAGTATTTCAAAAAGAGCCTGTTCACACATACAGACCTTTCCGAAAAAAATTACTGGCAATTTTCCAGAAAGGTCTGCATTTGTGAAAGGGGTCATTTTTCAAAATAAAAGATTTTTTTAAATAAAAGATCGTTCAGATAATGAATAAAATGGAAATAATTAATAATTTTTTATGCGGCCCGCTACCAACAGTTGGGGCTATACTCTTGTACACTCAGTATGCCTACTTTTTTCCACAAGCTGTTTGGGTATTACAACTTCTGAGGACCAATGATTGCGTATACCCTTGGTATACTCACTTGTTTTGCTGATTAGACTTCCCTAGTTTACATGTATTCGCATCCCTTTTAACTGCATACCAAATGTTTTTTTTTTACTTGATTCTTAATTTGTTGCAATTGGTGCAGTTTTGTTTAACTTGCATCTTTCCCCGCCCCTTCATGACCGCAGCAGCTGTGAGAAATTTTTGAAGGCGACGAAAAGTCAACTGAATGATGTCACGCTGAAACATTCAGGTAAAATAATAAAACAGCATGAAGAAGAGTGCTTTGCTTTTGCTTTCCTGATAAAAAAAAAATTTATTTAAAATTTACTGTTTATGTTTACAACATACAATACTTAAAATAGCTGTTGTGAAACATGATTTTTTATGTACAGTAAAATAAATACTTTTTTTAATAGGCTCGTTTTACAAGCCCCTATAGAGTTAAACAGTTGGGTTTTACCCAGGTTATACCACAGCTTAATATATTCAGCCAATCTCCAGGGCTGCTAGGGGCTCTTTTAGCTAAGCATAAATCATTAAATAAGATTAGACTATTAGCATCTCGCTTTTAAAAAGGAAAAATATTTAAACAAATCTGTTAATTTAGAGGATAGTTCACCCAAAAAAAATTGTCATCATTTACTCAAACTTGTTCCAAACCGGTTTGTCTTTTTTCTTCACACAAAAGAAGATATTTTGAAGAAATCTGGAAACCTGTAACCATTGACCTCTATAGTATTTGTTTTTCCTTCTGTGGCATAGGTAACTGATGTAAATATATATTGCTTATGAATTCAAGATGCATTCACTTTCGTTGTTTCTTTGCCTACTTTTATTTAAAATTTGGATTGGCTGGGTAATAGTACACCACCTTTTTTTTAGGACTACACCACTGTAGAAGACATAGTGAAGACTTGAGGCTAATTTATACCTCTGCGTCAAGCGCACGCGTATGGTCTATGCAACCTTTGCGCAGTTACATATCCCTCGCTGTGGCTGACACCGTCGCTGATGCGCATCTCTCAAAAATGCCGAAACGACACGTATTGCAAGCTCTGTGATTAGTCAGCTAGTTGTGACAAGTGTGGGCGGAGCCAATAGCCACGCAAACACATCGATGAAGGAGATCCAGATGGAAAGTTTTGTGTTTACTCTATAATAATGTTGTTGCACGTCCGCCGGTTCCCGCCTCTGAACGAGCGAGTTTGAGCTACATGCACATTAAGGTAGCATTTAGAAAAAAACGAAACACTCGTGATAAAACTCGACACAGAGGAACATAAACACCTACTGCCAGGTAGCGTTTCGGAAGCGACACAAACGGCACACAGTATGTCTGGCATCCCCAGAACATGCGACTCAGATGTGCTGGCTCCAAACCACATCTGGGGCAAGATAAATCTGACCCTGGATACATTTTTGCCAGCTTGCTCCTAGATAGGTAAAGCCTATGAAGTACCGTAAACTGTGAGAACTTGTAAGATAATGCGAAATAAATAAAAAACCCTCAACAACAACAACAAAAAAATATCTGACCCTCTTCATGTTCACAAATACAAGTGCAGCCATTTATACAGTAGCTCTTTTCTGTTAACAAATTTTCTGTATTTTGAAATGGATGCATGTATGGTGCTTTTAAAGATCAATTATGGAGTGTTGCCTGTGTGAACACTGCCTTCGAAATTTTCATTTGTCATAAAAAATTTGGGATGGCACGGTGGCTCAGTGGTTAGCACTATCACCTCATAACAAGAAGGTCATTGATTTAAGCCCTGGCTGGGTCAGTTGGCATTTCTGTGTGGAGTTTGCATGTTCTCCCTGTGTTTGTGTGGGTTTCCTCCGGGTGCTCCGGTTTCCCCCACAGTCCAAAGACATGTGCTATAGGTGAATTGGCTAAGGTAAATTGGCTGTAGTGTATGAATGTGTGTCTGAATGAGTGTGCTTATGGATGTTTACCAATACTGGGTTGCAGCTGGACAGGCATTCGTTGTATAAAACATGCTGGAATAGTTGGGGGTTAATTCTGCTGTGGCGACCCCTGATAAATAAGGGACTAAGCTGAAGGAAAATGAATGAATGAATAATAATATATACATGCTCTTTACATACTCTTTACTCAGTTACATAACACTCGCTGTGGCTGACACTGTCGCTGATGCGCATCTCTCAAAAATGCCGAAACGACACGTATTGCAAGCTCTGTCATTAGTCAGCTAGTTGTGACAAGTGTGGGCGGAGCCAATAGCCACGCAAACACATCGATGAAGGAGATCCAGATGGAAAGTTTTGTTTTTACTCTATAATTAATGTTGTTGCACGTCCGCCGGTTCCCGCCTCTGAACGAGCAAGTTTGAGCTACTTGCACATTAAGGTAGCATTTAGAAAAAACAAAACACTCTTGATAAAACTCGACACAGAGGAACATAAACACCTACTGCTAGCTAGCGTTTCGGAAGCGACACAAACAGCACACAGAAGTATAAATGCTTGGCTACGTGTAGAGCACCATTGACTGCCATTATAAAACGAAGAAGAGTTTTTGGTATGTCTAACATTGCCGTATGTGTATAGTTTAGTGTATATCTTTTCACGTATTTGGTTAGTATATTTGTCGTTTACTTTTTAATCTAAATGGCTAGCTAGCTTTTCTTCATTTCATAAATCATAATGTACTTTTATTTTGTTATGCAGGTTGTTTATCTATGCTATGTTGATGTGTTCATACAATTTCAAAACCAACAATAAGAATATATAAGAAGAGTATGCAGTATTATATAAAGCATGGGGTGGGGGTAAACAATACTTCTTTAAGAACTTTGCTACAATGTATGTTAAATGCTGTTTGTAATACTTACCTAATCATTTATGCATTTATTCTGGAAACCAAAAATCCCGCCAGCCAAGACTAGCAGCAGAAAAGCAACAGCAATTACTGCCATAAGACATACAGACCAATCCCATGCTGTAATAATAAAGATAAAGATCAACCCACATGGCTTCATGTTTCAGTTGTCAGTTACATATTTACAATTCTATGCCATATAACTTGTTTTCCAAGCGCTGATCAGATCTTATTATACTTGATAGAATAAGTCGAAATACTCACGACAGACAGAAAGGCTGATTCTCTTGAATATGGTGTGACGGCTGCCGATCATATCCATGTGATAAAGTCCAGCGTGTTCGGTTTTGATGTTCCTGATGGTCAGAGATCCAGTCTGATGGTCCAGCTCCAGCGTGTCTCTGAATCTCCCATCAGCTCCGTCAAATGTAGAGAAGGTGCCATTGCTGATTTTTGCTATGACGGAGTCTCCGTGTTCACACCTCCATATTATCACATCATCTTGATGTATTTCAAAAACACCAGATGCGAGAATGACAGTAGTTCCCTCCGTCGTTGACACCATGTTATCTCCATCTGTTCCGACATACAGTACAGCGATTAAGCATACAGTAAAAGACATTTGTCTTACTCCCACCAATACCCTGGAAATGGAATGTTTGACCATATGAGCAATAGAATTCTATATATGCTATTTAGAATGCAAACTTTAACACCAAAATTTCAAACTGGCAACCATTCTTAATTGAAGCATTAAGCGTTACCATGGAAACAAAAATAGAACACAGTCTAAAGTTCTAAAGCTGTTCAAAAACTCAGTCAGAGAGTAACAGTAGCCCCCGTCACACACGCGCATACTTTATACCAGTGTTTCTCAACCATGTTTCTGGAGGACCACCAGCTCAGCACATAAAAAAACATCTATAAAAAAGATGTTGGCAAGAATTCTGCATTATAGAAAGAAATAACAGATGAACCGAGACTGCAGTCAGATCATGAAGCAGATCAATGTTGATCTTTCCGTTGAAGTGTCAGTGCAGAAATTAATAAAAGTGGCTGGCCATTAATAAAAGAACTGGCCTAATACAAAAAATATTATAAGATTAAAATATGGAAAAAATTATCAGATGGTAATATCTGTCACTTTTCCTAACGGATAAACAGCATTCATTAATAGTCCAGCATGCTTTCACTTTAGTATTCGACATGAAACGCACATTTGCAGATAGGAATGACATCTCTCCCTACTCATCATTCTCTCTTCATATAATCATATATGTGGCTATTACACAACCATAATACACTGTGATATAGCCTGGTTCGTTAGTTCATTGAATCGTTTTGCTTTCTTACTAAAATCGATCCGCGTGTTTAGTCGAGCCGAGACCACCTCGTTCATGTAATTTTGAACCGATTGATTAGGCGCGGATTGAGCGCAATTGCTGGATTCACATATGCCAAACGAAACAGGTTCTGAAACAAACCTCTAGGTGTGAATACTATTTGCACGCAATTGACAAACAGCCACAGCAAAATTAATCTTTAGTGACAAGGCAGCAATCGGGCCAGTAACAATACTGTCTACTGTCTCGAGCATCTTGCACGCTGGCCTCAGGCCATCGGGAAGTCCTTATTGTCAAGCCCTGACAGTACATAGTTTCAAACATACTTACACCCCATGAAGAAAGAGAGAGAAAAAATATATTAATTAATAAAAAAATAAATTAATTAATAAAAAGTTAAATAATTGGAGTTAAACTTTCACTTGGGATATAGTAACCCCTGAACATTCAGGATAGAAAGGCTGCCAAACCTCATAACACTTTTTTATAGTGCCTTGGATGGTGTATTTACCGTGCTCGAGTTTAAAATATGATAACACTTCTAATATCCAGTGTTTGTGGGATGGTGGGTTAGCTTTTTTCCACCTGAGAAAAATCAGGCGTCTGGCCAATAATGAGGAGAAGACAATGATTTCTACATGATTAGTTGATAGGTGCACTTTTTCTGGCACTGCACCAAAAATTGAAGTCAAAGGATTAGGATCCAAATCCCAGCAGGCACACAACATCATAAGACGTTAATATTAGGTTAGATTTAGGTCATAGCGTTAGGTGACCAAAATTCAGTGTCTAGCCAGCGTCCAAGGACAACGTTTTTTTGACGTCCAATAACGGTCAAAATACATTGATATTTGGTTGATTTTAGATTGTGTTGGAAAGTGACCAAAATCCAACGTCTGATAGATGTCACAGTGGTAACGTCCACACAGTGTCAAGGTGTAACATGATTAGACATTGATATTTGGTTGATTTTAGGTTGGATGTTGGACATCGGCCTGACATTAAGTTCTGACGTCAACCCAATTTTTATTTACAAACAAAATCCAACGTCCCCACAACATTGGGGTACAACGTCAATCTGACGTCATGTTGACGTCCTGTGCCTGCAGAGGGATCTTTGTTACATATAGATGAAAATGATCTAAGTATATAGGTCCAAAATTGATGTAATCTAGGGCATCCCCAGAACATGTGACTCAGATGTGCTGGCTCCAAACCACATCTGGGGCAAGATGAATCTGACCCTGGATACATTTTTGCCAGCTTGCTCCTAGATAGGTAAAGCCTATGAAGCTCCGTAAACTGTGAGAACTTGTAAGATAATGCAAAATAAATAAAAAACCCTCAACAACAACAACAAAAATATCTGACCCTCTTCATGTTCACAAATACAAGTGCAGCCATTTATACAGTAGCTCTTTTCTGTTAACAAATTTTCTGTATTTTGAAATGGATGCATGTATGGTGCTTTTAAAGATCAATTATGGAGTGTTGCCTGTGTGAACACTGCCTTCGAAATTTTCATCTGTCATAAAAAATTTGGGATGGCACGGTGGCTCAGTGGTTAGCACTATCACCTCATAACAAGAAGGTCATTGATTTGAGCCCTGGCTGGGTCAGTTGGCATTTCTGTGTGGAGTTTGCATGTTCTCCCTGTGTTTGTGTGGGTTTCGGCATAAAACATGCCGGAATAGCTGGGGGTTCATTCTGACCCCTGATAAATAAGGGACTAAGCTGAAGGAAAATGAATGAATGAATAATAATATATACATCTTTTTTAGTTCTTTCTCGTTTGTTTTGTCAGTTCAGGGCTGCCAAACAAGCAAAGGCAAAATCTACTGAGTGGTTCTGAGTGGGCTCTATATAGCAATACATTTATTGTCTCTTTCAGGCTGACGTGTTCAGTCTATCTGCTTGTCCAGTTTGACATCTCACACCAAAGTTCTTGGGTTCAAATGCTGATGCTAGTTAAAGCTGTGGCAAGAAACCAAAACTCCACCAAATTAACAGAACTGGAGAATAAATATTGTGAGAAAACTAATTGTCTGGGCACCAGTTCTGCTTTGGCAAAACAAAACAGAAAATAACCTTGAGAACAAGAAGTGTCCATCTTGGTGAAAGTGCAGGTCCATATAGATCAAGTAGCAGGCCAGGACCTACCTGGACCTACAAACTGACATTTGCACCTACTGGCGTGGCATGCATAACCCTTAGTTTCTGAGTTGTTTGCTGGATCTGTATGAAGTTGCCTAGGTGTATGATACTTATTTTAAAAAATGTAAGATTTATAAGAAAAACTCTTAATACATGCATTGTTAGTTGATGTAAACTAATGTTGACAAAACTACTCAATAACTATGGTACCAAATGAAACCTTAAAGTGCTTCCAGCTTCATTTAATCAGCTTCACTTTGAATAAAAAAAAAAGATTGATACATTTTAATCAAGTTTCAGATCAATTCATAGCACACTGAATTAGGTCTTCTTGAGGGAGCTAATGACTATTAAATGGCAGTGGACCTTAACATAGCATTTAATTCGACTGACCATACTGTACATTTTTATTGAATTTCACCTTTATTGTTAAAAATCTATGTAGTCTAACATTTATTCTTTCTATAATATGTGGGGTCCCCCAAGGTTCTGTTTTGGGACCAATGCTATTCTCTCTATATATGCTACCATTTATATCCTGGTGTGTTATTTTGTTTAAAAGTATAGCCTTTTGTATAATGTTTATGCTGATAGCATCCAGATGTATTTGCCGTTAATGTTAGAAAATGACGAGCCTGTCAAATCAATCACTTTTTGAATGTCTAAAAGACAACTGAAAGGTTGATGAATAATGTCCTCCAGTCTGTCAACATCTATTTAAAGAATTCATTTGATAAGGAGATAAAGACTGAGGGTGTACTCACACTAGGCTATCCGAACCATGCCCAGGCACATTTGACCCCCATTTCCCGGTTCGTTTGACAACCATGGAAGAGCAAGATTCAATTGGGCTTTGGCACGGTTTCAGTGTGGGTACAAAGCATGCCTGATTGTGAAACTGGAGGTGCAACGTCACTTTTAAGGGACTGTTTCATATATATTTATTAATAATTTTTACTTTTCAATGAATGCCAACTGCCATAGTATATCAAAGATACAAACCCCTCACTGCACGACAGCTATTACGTGCTGGACGATGACTTTCATGAACATTTATGATTATCAAGTAGTGGATCTGTTCAACAAAACATTTGACTGAGTGTCACTGCATTTTAAATTGGGACTGGGTGATATTGCAAAAAAATAAAAAATATACCGATATGTTTCATATCATTCGATATCGATAATTATTGAATGTTTTTAACAATACATTTAGGAATAGTAGGATTTTTTTAAATCACTTTAATTTACCAACATTACTAGGGCAAATAGTTTTAATAGTCAAAACTAAAAATATTTCAACTAAATATCTGATCTCTTCATAATAAAATAAACACAGGTGTTAGAGACTCTTAAACACAACTTTTGACAAATAAAATGTTACAAATTGTGTGCAATGGAAAAGCATAAATACTTAAAGGTGTGAATAATAATGATACAGTAAACCTCAAACTCTGTAAACAAAACTAATTATGATAATCAAATCTAAGCTTTTCAAGTAAAGGAACCAGCCATCAATATTCAAATACAAACTGCAACATTACGAATTGTGAAGCTAACTGACTATTACTCCTATGCCAAAAATATATTTCACATTGGGTTGCTAGTGGCTTGGATGCACAAGAAAAGAAACCAAAAAGCCATTCTGGCGGCATCCTTACATCCTTTTTTTATTTACAATCTCCTCACTGCTGCTACACAGCACTCATCTTCGCATGTTTTGTTTTTATTCTAACCTGAAGTGCCTAGCGCGCACATGGTTTCATTGACCATTTACAATGGGCTTTGCACTCGTGCTGCACTGGCGTCTCTCATAACTAGGCGACCATCAAGCGTTTTCTCAGAGGATGATAAACGGAGAAACCATTGCTGCCGCTCCGATGCAAGTTTATGGAGGAAACCAAAAAGCACTGCAGTGTTTGGGTGCGCTGAGTTTGTCTGAGGTAATTAGTCTGCCGTTATTACGGAAATGTGTACACAAAGTGTGAAGCTGATTGGTTAGCAGAGATGTATAGTAATGAAGTAGAACTACTTCACTACTGTACTTAAGTATTAAAAGGTTGTATCTGTACTCTACTGGAGTATTGTTTTCTTCTCCTACTTCTACTTTTACTTCAGTACATATTTTCGATGAGTTTAATACTTTTACTCCAGTAGATTTTTTTACGTGTTGCATAGTTACTCGTTACAATAATAAAAATTTTACGAATCAATCATTCATTGATCAGACGATCAAAGAAGACAGTGCTGCCTGCCTGCATTGAGAGCACTTTAGTTTGTTTTAGACATGGAAAACCCAGAAATTCCACCTTCAACTCCTTCACTTTCAACTTTTCGTGGCGATGAGGTAAAAGACCACCCGTGACCCTATTTAGAACGAATGTTTGCATTTGTCGGAGTGAAAGACAGTTCATATAGAATGAAGTGCATACTCTACCATCGGATTTGAAGAAACATGTCAAGTTAAAGATAATATAATACACAAAACAG
>CAIGQZ010032594.1:6586505-6605634 GCA_903798205.1 Danio tinwini
AATAATAATAATAATAATAATAATAATAATAATAATAATAATAATAATAATAATAATATAATTGTTAACAGTTATAAAACTGTTAATAACTGTTCACGAGTGAGGGAAGGATGAAACATGAGATTAACAGGCGTATTGGTGCAGCAGCAGCAGTAATGCGGTCGATGTACTGGTCCGTTGTGGTAAAGAAGGAGCTGAGCCGAAAGGAAAAGCTTTCAATTTACCGGTCAATCTAAGTTCCTACTCTCACCTATGGTCATGAGCTTTGGGTCATGACTGAAAGGACAAGATCTCGGATACAAGCGGGCGAAATGAGTTTCCTTCGAAGGGTGGCAGGGCGCACTCTTATGGATAGGGTGAGGAGCTCTGACACTCGGGAGGAGCTTGGAGTAGAGCTGCTGCTCCTCCACATCGAGAGAAGTCAGCTGAGGTGGCTCGGGCATCTGCTTGGATGCCTCCTGGACGCCTACCTAGGGAGGTGTTCCAGGCATGTCCCACCGGGAGAAGGCCTCGGGGAAGACCCAGGACATGCTGGAGGGACTATGTCTCTTGACTGGCCTGGGAATGCCTCGGGATCCCCCTGGAGGAGCTGGAGGAAGTGTCTGGGGAGAGGGAAGTCTGGGGTTCTCTCCTAAGACTGCTACCCCCACAACTGGGCCCCGAAAAAGCGACAGAAAATGATGATGATAATAATAATAATAATAATAATAATAATACATTGACTGATACATGTTTTTTAAATGATATATTCGTATTAGGAAACATTCTTTCATTAATTTTCTTTCGGCTTAATCCCTTTATTATCAGGGTCACCACAGTGAAATGAACCGCCAACTAATCCAGCATATGTTTTTTTTTTTTTTACACAGCAGATGCCCTTTCAGTTGCAACCCAGTACTGGGAAACACCCATAAATACTCATTCACACCCATACACTCATACACTACGGCCAATTTAGTTTAATTAATTTATAACGCATGTGTTTGGAGTGTGGGGGAAACCGGAGCACTCGGAGGAAACCCACGCCAACACGGGGAGAACATGCAAACTCCACACAGAAATGCCAACTGGCCCAGCCGGAGCTCAAGCCAGCGACCTTCTTGCTGTGAGGCGACAGTGCGAACCACTGAGTCACCATGCCGCCATCAGGAAATATTATAATAGGAAATTATATAGAGGAAACTTTAATATTTCTGAAGGTAATTGTTGCTTTAGTATGAAATACAGATTCACGTCATGAACACCTCATCTGGGAAAACCATGATTTCCCTCATTTTTTTCCTTTCCTGGATGTGATGTCATAAACTAAAATAACAACAGTAGCCACGCCCACCAGAGCAGAGAGGACCAATCGGGTGACAACTTCAGAAACATGACAGCAGAATGTACAATCTGAGGGAATAAAAGCACATGAAAAAACACGGTACATTCGTGAATTACCATCAACATGCAAAAAAACTAGTTATCAAATGAGTTTAACTATATTGATATTAATATTTCCTTTTCACTAGAATATTTCACTTAAATGTTTCCCAAATGATGTTCAACAGAGCAAGGAAATTTCACAGTATGTCTGATAGTATTTTTTCTTCTGGAGAAAGCCTTATTTGTTTTATTTTGGCTAGAATAAAAGCAGTTTTTAATTTATTAAAAAACATTTTAGGGGTCAACATTATTAGCCCCGTTAAGATATATATATTTTTTGATAGTCTACAGAACAAACCATCATTATACAATAACTTTCCTAATTACCCTAACCTGCCTAGTTAACTTAATTAATGTAATAAGTCATTTAAATGTCACTTTAGGCAGAATATTAGTATCTTGAAATATATCTAGTCAAATATTATTTACTGTCATCATGGCAAAGATACTGTAAAAGAAATCAGTTATTAGAAATGAGTTATTAAAACCATTATGTGTAGAAAAGTGTTAAAACAAAATTAGGGAAAACAAATAAACGGGGATTAATAATTCTGACTTCAACTGTATATACACTGGGGTAGGACAATGAAACTGGAACATTGGCCAGTTTTGTGTTGGAGAATTCATGGCTAAATTTGATCAGCTTGGAAGCTCCACCTGTTCAATACACATGGCCGGGGTGCAATAGCCAAACCTTTGTTCACTCGTGTCATGCCAAACACTCATCACAGGCTCATTGAGGATACGTACCCCTGTCTACATTACTAGAGAGTGTGAATTATATCCACTTGTTAAGTGTGACGTCACGCGAATCAAACTGTATGGGGAGACTCATCAAATGGTAATAATAATTGTTTACAAAGCGATGTAATACTTTCGAAAATCACGATCACATTAAATATATATACACATGCCTAATATTCGATGGCCAAAAAGTTGGTATTTGTGATGCAGCAAATCTAGATACCAATGTGTACACCATAATTTTATATAAAATTCACTTTAAAGTGTGATATGACTAAAAAGCATCCATAAACAAATATTTTCTCAATTCAAATGAGTAGCGGCTTGGACCCGGAAACACTATTTCATACATCACAACTTAACAAGCGGATAGCCAGAGGTATGTTTGGCTGCATTTCGTCTTTAAAATGAACGCTACGGCCGGTATGACACTGCCGATGGCTTCGGTCCATGTGGACGGCTTTTCTGGTGTTACCAGTTTGCCCAGTGGCATATCCAGATAAGCCTGGTTTCAATGATGCCAGCAGCGAAAACCTTGGGCTGTGGACAATGTGAAACGTAATGTTTCACAAACATGTATTGAAGGTGGACTCTGATGAATCCACCTCCACTGTCTTTCCCACATCCGGTAGAGAGTTACGGTGTGGAGAAGCCCCAAATAAGCATACCACTCAGACTGTTGCATGCCCATAGTGAAGCATGGGGCTGGATGCAATGCTGAGTGTGCTTCATACAGGTGAGTAGGCTAGACAAACCACATGTAGAGCATTCCGTCCTCTCAGTAGACTAACATAAAAAACGTAGGCTTATCTCAGCATTACTGCTACTCTCTGATAATCTGAGGTGCTTCTTTTATACTCACTTAAGTTGCTTTGGATAAAAGCGTCTGCTAATTATGTCAATGTAAATAAATTGCACACACGAAACAAATGGTCACTGATGGTTTGATTGCCACTAAATGGCTGATTATCGGCATAGTGTGTGGTTTTTACATTCACTAACAGCTACATTTATATACAACGTGAAAGGTAATATCCCAAAAGCCCAATGATATCACAGTGAGGTAAAAATGTAAACAAACAGATCATAGATCGAATGCAAACCAATCTGACATACTGTACCTGAACATGGCTGGCAGTGTTCAGCGATGTTCACATGTTGAGTCTGGTTGCTGATGGGATTGCTGACCACACAGCTATAGGAACCATCTAGACACTCTAAATGTAGAGGGACGCTGTCATTGAGATCGGACACACTGATGCTAGACAATAAACTGTTTCCTTTGTACCAGGAGAGGCTTGCAGCACCCACATTCAGCACTGAACACACCACTGAACAATACTGGACTGATGAAGATGAGGCTGAAGAATTTGGTGGGGATTCACTGATAATGACAGGAACAGGTAGACGAGCTGGAAAACATTAGAATATTTGGACACAAAATTCTGTAACATGAAAACAGTAATATAAAAGAACACAAAAGAAGATATTTTGAAAAATGTTGGTTGCTGGGACCCATTGACTTCCATAGTATTTTTTCCTACTATGAAAGTTGATAGGTCACAGCAGATAGCATTCTTCAAAATATGTGAAACTTATTTATAAACTATTTCCAGAGGATCACATGCTTATGATTGACCACAGCTGGTCCTGCATTAGCTAACACATGATTCACCAATCAGATGATTCCTAACTCACTATAAATAACCAGAGTTTCTTACCACAGTTAAGGCTGATTTATACTTCTACGTTGAGTGATCGGCATGACCCATGGCGCCTGCCTTGCGCGTAGTCGTGCATTTATGGTTCTGTGTGCCGTTTTTGTTCAGGGTATATGCAGGAATCTTAAAGGAAATTTCAATACCTTTTAAAGACCTTCTCAGAATATTTTAAGACCTCATCGCCACTTCAAGTTCTAATCAGTATCAAACCTTAATAAATAGTTGTTAATAAACAGTTGTACTTAATTGAATCAATGTAGCACAACCATGCTTGGAAGAAACAAAGCTTGTAAGAATAAACTATGAGGTTGTTTTCGGCTTCAGCTAATGTTTAATCTCGTCTTTCTTCCATCAGGAGTACGCAAACTTACATTTTCCATTTTACATTTTCCAATTTTGCCGTCTGTTTCGCTCTATGGCTTTGCTACATGTAACAATACCTTCCCACGTTTGTCGCAAATAATGTGACCTCACCAAGACGGAGGAGCTTGGCCGGACGCCCGGCCCGAACCAATCGCGTGGATCGAGCACGCCGTTGTTAATATTAAGAGGAAAATAAATATATTTATGCTTTTTTGGAGTCAAACACTCTGGATAACGCTTGAACAAAATTTAAAACCTCATAAAATTTGATTAAGACTTTTAAATACCTTTTAATTTTCTCAAAATTGATTTATCAACTTTTAATAAATTTTAAGACCCCGCAGAAACCCTGTTGTTGCGCTGCAATAACACTTCCGATATGCCAGCTGGCAGTAGGTTTATATGTTCCTCTGTGTCTAGTATCATCGCAGGTATTTTGTTTTTTCTGAACACTACCTTTAGAACCTTTGGACATGCAACAACATTAACCATAAAATAAACACAAAACAAAAGTTACCATCTAGAGCTCCTTCATGGGACTCAACACTTAAACACTTGCTCCATCAGGTTTGCGGCTCTCAGCACCACACATACTCGTCACCGTTACCAAGTCGACCAATTAAAGAGCTTGCACTAAGCGTCGTTGTGATGTGTAGTTACAATTTTTGAAAGGTGCGCGTCAGCCACGGCTAGGACTATGTGACCGTGCAGAGGCTGCGCTGGACCATATGCATGCGCTTGATGCAGAAGTATAAATCAGCCTTTATTTACAGTAAGTCTTGAAGAATTCCCCTTTCCACCCCTACTCCTCCTCCCTTTTCTTTGATAGGGCGGCATGGCGACCAAGTGGTTATCACTGTCACCTCACAGCAAGAATGTCACTGGTTCAAGTCATTACCAGACCAGATGATGTTTCTGTGCCGAGTTTACATGTTCTCCCCATGCTTGCGTGAGTTCCCCCTATTTTCCTCCCACAGTCCAAAGACATGCAACATAAGTGAATTGACCAAACCAAGTTGGCACCATAGACAAGCCCTTAATCAGCAATATATATTTCCATAGCAATTGCTAATTTGTCATTACCCTTAAATAAGCAGGGGAGTTCTTGTGACCTACCTGAGCTCAAACTCCCCTCTCGCCCTGCAAGTGGAAGGGAGCCCTGGGCTCGTGGATCTTATGAGCTCAGGGCTCTCTCCCGGGACAGGATGCCAAACACGCTTTATAATCAATCATTAGCTAAGTGTGAACTCTTGAATTTTTAATAAAAAATTCATAAAAAAACACATGAGGGAGAGGAAATAATGAGTAAGTAATGTAATTTTCTTTCTGAGTGAACTAGCTCTTCAATGTAACATACAGTACTGTGCAAAAGTTTTTAGGCCAGTAGTATTTTCTAGTAATAACTGATTAAAACAATTTTTTATTGTAGTTGCTGGTGAAACACTTTTGCAAAGTACTGTAGGTCATATACTCACCGTATACATTAACGTTGAATGGAAATATCCTCTTGTTGTTGTGACTGACGCTCATTATATATACTTCAGCATCTGTGATTCTGCTGTCTGTGATGGTCAGAGATCCAGTCTGATTGTCCACCTTCAGTCTGCCTCTGAATTTCCCTTCAAGAACATCATCAAATATGGAGATATCCTTGGATGTTAAATCGATTTTCGCAAGAAGATTCCCTTTAGGCTCTATTTTCCACATAATCAGACGTCCGGTCGGTAGTTCTGTCAAGTCAGAGTTTAGTGTGACAGAATCTCCTTCCGTTACAGACACTGACTTCACTGCATCTGCATCAGGAGACAAAAACAATGACTGCGTTTACATGGACATCCGTAATCGAATGATTTCCTTTAATCTGATTAGGACAATAATATGATTAAGGGGTTAATATGAGTTTTTTTGGATACTTTGGATGAGTACTTTTTGGATGTCTCGTTCATGATTCCATTTTAGCACAAAGATTGACTATAAAGTCATTGTGTCACTGTGCTATCCACATTTCCTCTGGAGTTTCATGTAATTTCGGGTGTTTCATTTTAAATTTTTCAGCTTTAACTGCAGTTCGGCAGTTTCACTTTTATTTAGGAACATTTCATTCATGCCCCCATGACAAACTGAGGTACTGGATGCGGGTATGAATTAAGGACCGCACGCCATATTGGAGGAAAAAACACCTCTGCATTTTGCGGTGTATGTGGCCCTTTACTGAGAATATTGTCAAACAGCCATGTGTGTATGAAATATCCTGTTGCAAAACCCAGTGAAAAATCATACATGACGGTAAAAGTTTGATTGCGGTGTTTACATGTCTGTACTGCACTTCAATATAGCAACTAAAATATGCATACTCCACGTCTTAATCCGATTTCTGTTTAATTCGATCATGACTTTAGTCAGATTAAATAAATTAAAAATTGCTGTTTACATGGTAGACTCTTAGGCCAAATCCCAATTGTATTTTTGTACCCCTACTCCTTCACCTTCCCCTTAAACCGAGTGTGAAGGGGAAGGGCTTCAAAATTTACCCATAAGAATTGGGACACCACTACAACACCTGCACACGTCATCATATGTCATTGTGATCTCTTGCTGCATATTAGATAGATGATCACGACTGCTGTAGTTATTCCAGTTGCATTATTTTTTGGTATTTATCTTCAGGAAATCACTGAAGGCATATATCATGTTATCATAATGATCTAACGTGGCAATAAGATCATAACTGTACTGCGCATTTACACAGTGGCCATATTCATCTATGTAAACACACCAAAAACAACATTAACATTATAGCAGACACTGTAAAACGCTCATTCTCAGCCACTAGACTTTTCTGACAGAGTATTCGAGTCTCATCGAGTGACAGAATGCTGTAGGATTGCTGTACAGGAGTTATTATTAGGGATTATAGATAGTGAAATTTAGCATTTTTTTTTTTTATGCTTGATGGTAAAACACGAACGCGGTCATGAATATAATAAAATATATGCTTTGTTTGTTGTAAAAATTCATAATAATGACACAAAATTAAAATTTTTGGATCTCCTGACTTCCGGGTGCAGCTATACTGCCTTTGTAGCTGGTGTATTCTGGGAAATATTGTTACCCCTTGGTTTCGAGTGTGGTCCTGAAAAATCTCAGTTTGAAGTGGAATCTACTCCTTCCAGTTATTTTCTAGTTCGCACATGTCTATTTTTAGTCAAAAATGCGAGCAAAATGGTCGCACTATCGAGCCCTGAAAGTTCAGCATCTTCAGATTGACATTAGTCTTGACTAAGTGCGGTTGAATGATATTTGTCCTGGGAGCACTGTACAAATGTGGCGGCGTTATGGACGCATGCTCAGGGCCCGTATGCGATATCTAGTGTACTGTATATATCTATGCTGACAGTTGAGTTATTGTAAATTTACCATTGAAAAATAAACGTTTTTTTATAAAGATCCCGTTAAGTGTTTTGAAATGTGCATTTTTTATTCAGTGTTTGACATAATCTCAACTGAAACATGAAGACAGGATGGGACATATTTTAGATCTTCTCCTTAAAAAAAAACACCCAATATCATTTAGTGTTCATCAGAGCACTGCCAAAGTGCAAAGTGAAAGTGGCTCATGCGCAACAAATGAAAAACAAATGAAGCATCTTGAAGGGGGCGGGACATGAGAGATTCTAAAAGAGATCTGATTGGTCAGAGGATTTGATGAGAATCTGAAGTTTATGTGTTGTTTTGGAGCACACTAGCTTACAGATATTCTTAAAATGAACAAACTAACATCTAAAAAACTTTTAAATGGATTAAACAAAGAGGGAAGTTTTAATTTTGAAGCAATATACATTTAGAAAATTCATGTTAGCGTTCAGGCGATGCAGTGGCGCAGTAGGTAGTGCTGTCGCCTCACAGCAAGAAGGTCGCTGGTTCAAGCCTGGCTGGGTCAGTTGGCGTTTCTGTGTGAAGTTTGCATGTTCTCCCTGCGTTTGTGTGGGTTTTCTTCCGGGTAAGCTCATGCGCATCAAATGAAAAGCAAATGAAGCATCTTAAAGGGGGCGGGACATAGTCCAAAGACATGCAGTACAGGTGCATTTCCCCCACAGTCCAAAGACATGCTGTACAGGTGAATTGGGTAGGCTAAATTGTCCGTATAGTGTATGAGTGTGAATGAGTGTGTGTGGATGCTTCCCAGAGATGGGTTGCGGCTGGAAAGGCATCCGCTGCATAAAATCGTGCTGGATAAGTTGGCGGTTCATTCCGCTGTGGCGACCTCGGATTAATAAAGGGACTAAGCCGAAAAGAAAATGAATGAATGAATGTTAGCGTTGAATTTTAACAATTTTAGAAGATAAATATTAACATTTTGCGTTCTAATTAAATATTCACACACTTAAATGGAACAGGAATCTCATCTTAAGATCCATTTACATGACAACATGTCCTAAATACATAAAAAAATACAGGAACTTACACATGACTGACTTACAAACTTGACTGACAGTTTAAACTTACTAGAACTAGCTGCTTTGACACAATCTACATTGCAAAAGCTCTGTAAATATAAACATGAATTGAACATGAAATGAATCTCATAACTAGTGTTGTTTTAAACTTCAGTAATAATAAAAAAAATAATTTAACAACATAAGCAGCAAAACTGATAATAATCACTTTAACACTGATAATAATAAATGTCTCGATCATTAAATCATCAAATTAATGTTACTTGAAGTGCCATGTGATGCTGAAGACGAAGTAGAAAAGTGAAATGTTTAAAATTGAAATTAGTGCAGTCTTTTTAATGCAGTTTAGATTATAATAAGAGTTAGTGCGTAACACTTCAATAGTGGAGCATTCATTTGTAGGCTAATACATATGCTATTGTAAATATTAAAACGTTTTTAACTTACCAGTCATGTGGCAACAGCACAAACAAAACAAAAATAGTCTGGTGAGCATTTTCATCTGTCGAACAGTTCCTGTATCCGAAATATATAAAATATCACTGAAGGGGCTCAGGATGATAGAGCTTGAAACAACTGTGGTTAGCAAAAGGCACTGAGGGAAACAAAGCTCAGTCGCCTCAAGAGCACCCGTTAGTTTTTTTTCCCTCCTCGTTTCACAGATTAAGACAACAAACCACAGCAGCACACAGAACGATTGACGTAGAGACTCTTCTGAATTGGTAAGTCAAAGTAATAACACGTCTGTTTTTTTTTACACAAAAAAGTGTGCAGATAAAGTTATCAGGCTCAGTGTGGCTCAAATGCAGGTCTCCTGATAAAACCATGAAAAACAGGATGTCTAAATCACGATAACAAAGTCTGATGCAGTTCCTTTCACGTTATGAAGTAGGCATAATTTAGAATGTATAGCATTTAGAAAGTAACGCACAAAATTTTAAATCTGCCGCGCTTTTTTGTGTCGCCATGGAAACGGAATACAACGTAAAGTTGTAAAGAACTCATTCGCGGCAGAAAGAGATTTGTAGATGTTAATAAAGCGACTGTAAGTATAAGAAGATTCACTTATTCATCCTTTTGTAGTAATGTAATAACGATGAAGCCAATAATTTTTCATTCAGAACAAGTGGAAATTAAGAGAGAGAGAGAGAGAGAGAGAGAGAGAGAGAGAGAGAGAGAGAGAGAGAGAGAGATCACAATAATGTGTTCTGCCATGACCGTGTATGATAAAATTATGCAACACCTAAACCAAAAAGTTAGAGAGTCAGAATGAAACCTGCTGACTGCATTTGACAAGCGGGGAAAAAAAGTCTGTGTGGTTATTGTGGACTGTGTTGGACAAATAACTTGTGCAACAGTGTGAATCTTTAACAATAATGATACATGAAGACTGATGTTTGTCTTACAAAATGGGGGAAGACATGAAAACAGGAACTGATTCAAAAACAGGGATTGATTGAAAAGGACATATGCATCTCTAAATATCCATTACATTGTGTTTTAGTTTGTCAAAGTTGTCAATTTTCACACATTTTATCTGCAAATGCAAAGGTCATTGCCAAGAAGCTTGATATCACACTCCCACATCCTGAAGAGCATCTATTGCAGAGGACATAGCAAAACGTGTGTGTGTGTGTACCTTGTATTTCTTACATCGAGGGGACCAAAGGTCCACACAAATATAGCAATACTAGTAAATTTAGACCTTTTCCCCCCTCTCCTTTTACACAATATGGATGTGGGTTCAACTTTGGGAGCGGGAGGACTTTTATCTCTCATTAATGATAATAAAGCATCTGCAAAAAGTATTTTAAGTCAATAAGTAAGATACCATTCCTTGTTTTCACTATTAGTTTGATAGCTGCGTCAAAAAGTCTTTAACATATTTAAGTTCAGTACATTTTGGAAAGGTGATATTGTAAATGAAGAGTTTGGATGTCTGCCATCAGATGTTTTCTTCTAAAATACACTTAGCCTTTTATTTATGTTCTGTTATTTAACTTTGAGGTAATGAAAATAAACAGTTTGCCATACAATTAAAATGAGTAGACCTACACACAGGAACCTGAGGGAAAAAAAGCTAATTCAAGAAGATTTCCAGATGATACATAGAGATTTTTGCATCTGAACTCTTCAAATAATGGCCGGTTCATGTTGATGAGTTTCATGAGTTGCATGTCAATTTAAAAATGAAAATAACAAGTGCAAAATGAGGACTCAAACTCTTCACACTCTAAGAAATAAAGGTACAGGAGCTGTCACTGGGGCAGTACCTTTTCAAAAGGTACATATTTGTACCTGAAGGGTCCATAATGGTACCTCAAAGGTACTTTTTAGGTACATCTGGGCACTATTATGCACCTTTGAGGTACCACTGTGGACTTTTTGGGTAGGTATGCAACCGTATCTTTTGAAAAGGTACTGCCCTAGTGACAGCTCCTATACCTTTATTTCTAAGAGTGCAGAAAGCCATACTGATTTACAGAGTTTAAGTGTAACTATGTACATGTAATTTCTAAAGATAACAGCATGCTGGGTTAGAATTGCTCTGTAAATGCATTAATTCTCTGAGTAGTATTGCCTCATCTATATGTAAATACACATAAAGACACAGTAGGTAATTTTCCCCACTAGTGGCAAAAATTAGAAAAAAACATACTGTGTCCAGCTCCGTTTAGGTGGGAGTGTCGGGGGAGGGAAAGAGGGAAGGATTTGCAAATATGGGAGTTTCCGTTTGGGCACGCAGACGTAGGGGAGAAAGAGGGTGACTTTGTTTACATGCACATCAGTAATGTAATTACTTGCCAAATTATTAATTTGTCGAATTTAACTGCAGTTTGGCACTTTAACGTTTTATTCAGGAACATTTCCTGCATGTCGCCCGTGACAAACGAGATATTGAAAGCGAGGAACTGCTGGAAGAGTGGAGTTATAATGGTATGTTTGAAACCACACGGCGAATAGGAGAAAAAAATCCTCTGCATTTCTCTGTAACTTAGATGCACTCGGTAGGTACTGTCAGAAAGCCGTGTGTGTATAGACTATCCTGTCACAAAATACGGCGAAAATCCTGCACGACGGGAATAGTTTGTGTTTACATGTTTACATTCGGAGAGCAGCATTTACAGCGGATCTTTTAGTCTATAATATTGTACTAAAATATTGCAGGGATATTAACATATTGTAAACTCAGTAACTAAATCATTTTGACTATGGTATGTCTTTAAAAACTGAAAGAACACTGCTGACGATACGAAGTAACTTTGCCATCTGGATTAAACAAAGGGCACTGCACTGCACACACTTACCAAATCTGTCGAGACAGTACAATCACACTGGAACTGTGTCTTTTTTTAAAAAGGAGACGAGATTTCAAAATCAGATTTCACCATTTCCAGATGCGAAAAGCTCTCGGGTAAAAAAATTTTCCTTACAAACGCATTTCTGTCGCGTGCACTGTAATCGACACGTGAGTCCAGCAGTGCTCTCATAGCGGGAAAATGAAAACAAAACCTTTGTTGCAGCACATTAATAAATGCAACACTGATGACTCCAAATGTCTCCAAATTCACTTATTTTGGCAACACAACGTGGCGTCTCTCTGCCGTCTGAACACTGTAACAGGTAAACAGTCTTCGAAGCTATCATGCATATTAATGAAGTTGCGCCGCATACACAATAGAGCGCGCTGATTGGTTTGAACAAAGACATTCTCATGAATTAATGCCGCACCCTCAGAGACGTCACAATGTTCTGGCAGGGAAAGACAGCCACTCTACCCGCTGGATTTACACGCAAGTATCTCATGGCCGTGACGCAGCTTCAAAAATTTGTTTCAGACCGGAAGAACGAATTTGCTCAAAATAACACAAAAACAACCAATTTTCACTTTTTAGTGCAATATATGTGTCCTAATAGTGTGTATAGCAGCGTGGGACATATATATGACTGTCAACAGCTCAAAAAATGTGTTTTGGTGTTTCGTGACTCTTTAAAAGGACAAAATGTGGTCAACAATATTTGACTGCATTATCCTTTACCGTTTTCACATCACCGTAACAACCAGGCTTTAGTCATCAAAAGTATATCCAACAATTGCTTAAGAACTTTGGGTCATATTGTTTTTGGTTCCTATTTTTTTAAAGAAGCACAGTGCATCAGAAACAATATACGAAAACGTTTAACTTTCACTTGTGGGCTAATGTACCCATTTTAATTTGTCTATTTTAAAGTGAGTGAAGCAAAGTTGGGCTTTTTCTTAGATGTGTCCTGTTTTGTGACAAAGATAGGCATCTGGCTGAGATCTCTAAATCTCCTAAAGTGGCTGTGATTCAGCTTTCACTTTCTTTACATTTACCTTTTAGCCTGATTTATACTTTCACCCAACTCTCCGCTCTCAGAGTCTCCGCTGACTCGAGTGCTGTAAATACTGTGGTAAAATACATTTCTTTATTTTAAGACATGCCGCTGAACAATGGAATTTAATATTCTGCTTCTTATGGTCTGAGATGCACTTAATATCATACAGTGGGGGAAATATGTATTCAACATTTTTCTCAGCAAACATATTTATAAAAATTTCTTGACATGTTCACCGGATGTTGGTAACAACCAAAGAAATACATATATGAAAAAAAAACAAATCTAATTAGTTTACACATTAAGTTATGTGTAATAAAATGAAATGACACTGGGAAAAAGTATTAAACACATGAAGAAAGGGAGGTGTAGAAAAAGAGTGAAAATCCAGACAGCAGTTGAAATCTCTCAGTAGTTCTTCAGCAACCCTCTGCCCTTTATCATTGTAAATGAATAAACATTTACATTAGCAGGATGATGAAGATGAAACCAGAGTGGATGTTTTAGCAAGACAATGATCCAAAACACTTTCAGCTGATGGGTTGCAGCTGGAAGGGCATCCGCTGCATAAAAACGTGCATAAGTTGGTGGTTCATTCCACTATGGCGACCCCAGATTAATAAAGGGGCTGAGCCGAAAAGAAAATGAATGAATGAATGATCCAAAACAAAGCCAAGAAAACTCTTAAATACTTTCAGAGAAAGAAAATCAAGCTGTTGAATGGCCCTGCCATTCACCAGACTCGAATCCAATAGAAAGCTCAGATTTGATAGACGAGACCCACAGAACCAACATTTTTACACTCTGTTGAAGTCTGTAAAAAACTCACACCTGAGCAACAAATGTGACATTCTCCATATGAGAGGTGGTCTTTAAGCTGCGATTCAACTGCGACATGTTGAATACTTATTTCCCCTGCTGTATCTCAATCAGGCAGTGAAGATCATTGATTTTAAAAAAATCCAGAGCTTAACCATGGCAAGTTTATAATGGCATGACAGTTTAAAGTCTTAAAGAATAATTTCTCAAGTATTCATGATATAAACAGTTTAGAGAAAGGGCCCAGACACACCAAGCCAATGGTCAGTCATTGGGATTCGTTGGTCTGGAGTGCTTTTCCCAAACAACGACATGACTTGCGGCTGAACTATCATAGTACGATGCATCATTTGGAAAAAGAACGATGTATTGACGAGTGTTTCCCAAAACCCGTAGTTTCTCTGTCCCAGATCCATCGTTTGAACCACATTAGTTATAACGCCCATAATGATGTTCTAAACTAGGTGGAGTAACTTCTTTAGAGAACAACCCTATATTTCTTTGTGCAAATTATATTGTTTTACACGCACATGCATTTAAAAAAATCTAATATTAGTTTTGGTAAAAACATTCACTCGCTTTCCATATTAATTAAAATAAATGTAAACGGCACATATAAGGCCTGTTTCCTTTACAAATATTATTGAGAACATTACATATTCTATTCTAAAGCATAAAATCACTTACAAAAGCTAACACGTATTCTAATATCATATATAAAATCACATAAATAATTAAATAATGAGGCTACTTATTAAGAAATGACATTTAATATTTATTATTTATTAGGGAAAAATGTCTTTAATAATAATATTAATGATGATGATTATTTTCAATTCATCTTTATTTGTATAGCGCTTATACAATGTAGATTGAATCAAAGCAGCTTCACATGGAAGTTTATAGTGAATTGAAACAGTGTCAGTTCAGTTTTCAGTGTTTAAGTTAAGTTCAGTTTAGCTCAGGTCAGTGTGGGTTAATAATCACTACTGAGAGTCCAAACACTGAAGAGCAAATATTATTATTATTAAGTAGGATATTGTTTATTTATTTTTTACTTTTTTGTAAAGTCTACTTTTACAATTTGACACATGCAAACCACTGCAGAACTGTTCTAACCAACAGGCCCATGCATATAGGCCTACAGTACAGATACTTCATAAATAACCTACTATAAATTAAAAGCATTAAAGTATGCTATATATTTTTGTTTTCACAAGCTTTGAAGACGTAATGTAAATTCCGCTTTTAAATAAAAGGTCACCACGGCTGTGTTAAAAATTCCATCAATGTTTTCAAAGTGCACTGCGAAGGGAACGCAATTGTAAACATGACGATTGCTAAAACTGAACTGTAAAAATACTTTGAAAGCAAATTACACCTAAGAATGATGACTTTAATGCTTTTTAAAAAATAATTCCAAGTTTAAATGTTAGAAGGTTTTAAATGAATAGGGCACAGGGGATAACTGGGAATAGAACACAGCCAGGAACTATGTTTCTACAGCTTTAGAGGGGCAGTTACAAGCATACAAGCTTGCAACGCAGTTTGCGAATGTTCGTTGAAGGATGTATTTGGAAATGCCAAATCAACGAACTATGTTTGTAATGATGGAGCTTGCAACCTTAGTTGGCTAACGATGGTTTTCGGAAACGCACCCCAGGCTAGTTGGTTTGATGTCAGGTTAACATCGGAGCTCATTGACCTGATTCAGCATGCCAAATCATTGTTGGCCTTTAGCTAAAGAGAGCGCACTGATTGGTTATTCAGCAGCAAATTAGAGCCAAAGTGTGATGTAGTAAAGTGACGTAGCAAGTAAACATGTCAGCCATAACTTAACATACTTTGCTTTCAGCATGAATGTAACAGCTTAAAACCAATGTTCCAACAATGTTCTTTTAATTTTCCACTTAATTATGCAAACAATATGTATAACAAAAAGGTTTTGAGTCTTTAAACATTCCAAAGCCAACAACTAAAACATTTCACAAAAAAAAAAAAACACACTCGATGTACAGTACAACTAAAATAAATCCATATCCTTAGTTAAAGTTCGTTGACGTAGTTTAGGCTAGAGACAAATACAAACATGCAATGTTAATGTGCTTTAATTAAAATACTTTAGGAAAACTTACACATTTATGTTTTTTCTACACAAAAACACACCTGATTTATCAAAAATCACTTTAACATACACCCCAAATGATTGATTAGTAAACAAACAGATGGCTCAACTGGATTGTAAACCCCTACATGTAAAATCGCTATAGAAATAAAAATGAATTGCACCGAGTTGAAAAAAAAATGTAAAAAAACTAATTATTATTTATTTACACGTATAAAAATGATCTTCACAGAATAAAAGTCACAGCTTTTGTTTATAGTACGTCAAAAAAAAAACATTTTATGTCCTGGCAGAAAGTTACAAGTACATTTTCTGAATATTTACACTTTGATAAAACACAAGTTTGTATTTTTTGTTTCTTTTCAAACGAACAGTCGATATATTTAGCAATCAGTCAATAAATAAGCACCGACTGGTTATCAAGACCATTTAAGGAGTTCTGATGCAAAAACTTCTAGGCGCCATTAGTAATTTTCCTCTAAAATTAGCATTTTTCCTGCTTCTCACTTTTCTTTCCTGTGTGTAGCTTCAGTAATTTCACTTTTATTGCAAAGCATAGGTAATTTTTGTATTGCCTTTCATGTGAAGTAACTGAACATAAACATAGGAGGACTAGATAAATGAAATATTAGATGAAAATTTCAGATGACACTCACAGGCTTTTGCATCTGAGCTCTTTATGTGTTATTCATTCATTTATTTTATTTTCGGCTTAGTCCCTTTATTAATCTTGGGTCACCACAGCGGAATGAACCGCCAACTTATACAGCATGTTTTACGCAGCGGATGCCCTTCTAGCTGCAACCTATCACTGGGAAACATCCATACACAGTCATTCACACACATACACTACGGACATTTTAGCTTACCCAATTCACCTACAGTAAAGCACATGTTTTTGGACTTGTGGGAAAAACTGGAGCATCTGGAGGAAACCCACACGAATGCAGGGAGAACATGCAAACTCCACACAGAAACGCCAACTGACCCAGCCAAGGCTCAAACCAGCGACCTTCTTGCTGTGAGGCGCTTGTGCTACCCACCTCGCCACCTTGACGCCCTCTTCATGTGCTAATCAAGAATTGTTTTCATTCATTTATTTTCTTTTCGGCTTAGTCCCTTTATTAATCTGGGGTTGCCATAGCGGAAGGAACCGCCAACTTATCCAGCATGTTTTACGCAGCGGATGCCCTTCAAACTGCAACCCATCTCTGGGAAACATCCACACACACTCATACACTATGGACAATTTAGCCTACCCAATTCACCTGTATCGCATGGACTGTAAGGGAAACCGGAGCACCCGGAGGAAACCCACGCAAACGCAGGGAGAACATGCAAACTCCACACAGAAATGCCAACTGACCCAGCCAAGGCTTAAACCAGCAACCTTCTTGCTGTGAGGCGATTGTGCTACCCACTTCGCCACCGTGACGCCTTCTTCATGTGTTAATCAAGAATTATTTTTTATCAGAAAATATAATGGTAACTTTCTGCCTGTAGATGAACAGATTTTGACATTTTTTGATAGAAAAGAAAAAAATAGCAGTGCTAATCCCATTAGCAATTGTAATTTCCCCTTCATCCTGACGTATTCAAAAGTTTCCATCAAGTTCCATCAATTTTAGTACTGGTTGTTTGTCGCTGATTAAAACAGGTATTGTCAGTGATATTCAGTACCCTTAGACTGCATGATTTCAGCTAATTTTCCTTAATTTCAAACCTTTTCTCGGTGAACTGTTACAGAGAAACTCTGAAGTCCTATTTTTCATTGATGGAGCCTCAAATACCTTCACAGGTCTTCCTATTACAGGCCCGTAGCCAGCCTAGTGAAAGGGGTGTTTTTTTTCTCAAAAAGTGGACCTTTTTGCAGTTATACACATCAGTTTCGTTTTAACTATGAGATTTAAATACTGCATTTACATTTTAACATTTTAAGCAGTACGTTTTTGCTGGATTAGCTAGTCAGATGTCATCATAATCACACTTTTTGATGTACTAAAAATATTTCCTAAAAAATTGCAATAAAGAAAAATTAAGACAAGACTAATTTTTAAATACAAATTTGTTACATCATATATCATTAGGAAAAATAGGAATCTGTTAAAGTTTTAAAGTTAAAAAACTAGCCTACTGTCATTTATTAGACAAAAAACAAACTGGACAGCACATTCAACTAGCCTCAGTCAATTTGGCCATTTCAATAAAAAATAATCATTAAAACACAATAATAACAATAATGAGAATAATAACAATAAAACAATAATAATGAATTCTTCTGAATTTTTCTAGCCTCTTTGGTAAAAAAGTACATTTGAGAATTCCTGGA
Source organism: Danio tinwini (assembly GCA_903798205.1). Lineage (NCBI taxonomy): Eukaryota > Metazoa > Chordata > Actinopteri > Cypriniformes > Danionidae > Danio > Danio tinwini. The sequence goes on from CAIGQZ010032594.1 coordinate 6,604,848, forward strand.
TATCAACAATAGCCAAAATATATTCAAATTTATTTAATATGCTCCGCTTCTGGTGCTTAATTCACACCTTTTTATTGTTTATTTTTATTTCAGGAATAAGGTCCAAGATTTAGAATCAATGTTACCTGCAAATGTTTTCTCTGTTTAAAAACAATAGTGAAAGAAGACTTCTCTTACATCAGGTTAGTCCACCGAAGCAACAGCCGACAGAGAATTCCGTTTTAAAGCCTTTTTTGATGGATTATTTTTATTATATATGATGGCATAGCAGTCAAAATAGGACAAATGAGCTCATGTATGGGACAATGTATGCAACCCCCCACCCCCACCTGTTATTAAAAAAATAATAATGGCAAAAATAGGGAGAAAGGGAGGCCATGTACTGGACAAGTCAATAAATATGCAGGACGTCCCGGCTAATCAGCCTTTAACGCGGCCAGTTAGTCTAGATAGAACCTCATAGGGACAGATTTTCATCTGTTAGGAAATAACTTAAGTAACTTTAGCCTTACATTGTTTGGCAGTCTTTTGAACATGTTCAATATTTTGCGATAATGATGCTGCTGCCTGCCTTTTCTCCCACTCTAGCTCTTTTCGACCCATAGCGTTACTCATTATGGATGTCACATCAAAGATTCAAATGTTATTAGTGGGTTATGTCACGTGACTCGCGTCACATTATTGTGGCTTTGAGGCTCCATGGGAGTCGAATTACTGGCCATAGTTATTCAAAATTACACTATTACAATATATATTAAATATAAATATATTATATTAATTATATAAT
>CAIGQZ010032594.1:6606034-6620955 GCA_903798205.1 Danio tinwini
GTGTACATATATATATATATATATATATATATATATATATGTACACACACACACACACACACACAAAATATGAGTTTGCACGTCAGCTGTATAATACTTGCCATTTTGTCCTGCTTTCCCTTTCCTTTTCTTATAGACGCAAATCAACACACTGATTACTACTACCAGTGCAACAGCAACAGCACCAACAATTATAGCAAGAAAAAATTCTATCCGAATTGAAAAATCTTGAACATCTGGAAAAAAGACAGTCATCATTAATACACAATTATGATAATCAACTGTGCTAATACTTTGGACTTTGGAAGTTTTTGGGAGAAAAATATATGTCTAATACACATTTTCTATAAATATTTGCATCATATGTGTGAAATGTTGGGGGATTATTTTTTGGCCATATCACTAACATGGGAAAAGTTTCCTCGGCTTCAGTTATAAAAGTGCAAATTTAACTTAATGTTAAGATATTTTAATTGATTTGATTCAACTTAAAGAGCCCCTATTATACATTAAAAAGGGTCATATTTTGGTTTTAAGGGGTCTCCAACAACAGGCTGATATGCATGCAAGGTCAAAAAACACTTTCATGGTCTTATAATCTGCATTTATTTTTACCTAATTATCCCAGCAGCCCCCATATGAATCGTTCAGTGATTTATTTGTTCCCAAACCCCTCCTTAGCGCGAAGTTTATCTGCGCTGATTGGACCGATGACAGCCTGTTGCAATTGGTCGAAAGCATTCAGCACAGAACAGATTGAAATGGCGATCGCAGCGGCCGCCCAAAACACGATTCATAGTAGTTACTAACACCATAGTATACAGTACACGGTTCTCAACAGTGTTATCAGGGCCGGCACATCCATAGTCCATTGGGCAGCAGAATAGTGAGGGCGGTGTCTACGAACCCCCAGGTCCTCACTTTCATCCGCGACACCCACCACCTCCCTCCCGGTCCTTACTTTCATCAGAGAACTGGTCCCTTTCTTTTTCACTTTCAGTTTGAGGGCGGCATGAACACGGTTCGCATTTAAATCAGTAAACAAATCGGCACGCGTCACATTTTCAACGTGGCTTTAGAAACGATATAAGAATATAAAGAGTTAACCAGATACAGTACACGCAGTTACAAGTAACAAAACACAATTAAATAGATAATTTGCAAGCTAGAGAAAACAAAGAGGCAGCCACGGTAATGCACGTACTTACACTTGTAAAATGGAGGAAGAAACTAATCCATGATCCACTATGTACTGACAAAGTCCCTTATATCAATAGTCTTTTTCTGATCTTTCCTTTAACAAACGGCCGATAAATGCCAGTTGTAAGCATGTAGATTCCAGAAGCACTCGAACTGCACAAGGCTCAGCTATAATGCTGAGGTATTTTTGCAAAAATAAACCTCAACCACTGACTCTTCACAGTTTCATCTTTGGGTAAAGAAAATAGCTCTAACTTTCAATCACACTTCCAATAATATCCAGTAGGGGTGTAACGATACATCATAGCACAATTCGGTTCAGTTCACGGTTTTGGAGCCACGGTTCGTTTTGGTTTCTGCTTGCTGTGGGGTTAGGGTTGATGTCATCTTAACAGCAATGCTAAGGAACAATAGATTCACCTAATAACAAGAACAACTAAACTTTTTCTTTATTAATTTTGCCATCACATTTTTAGTTCAGTCAGGATACCTGAGTAAACAACAAAAAATAGATATACTTACTTATAAATAGATATAAGACAATTTAGACAATTTAGACTAGTCAGAAAAAACTATTCTCTTTAGTCCAGCCATCTTAAAAAACTCCTCTTTAAGGACATTTGGAATATTCAATTAAGTTTTAAGTTTTTCTCCAAAAACACTCAGGTGAGAGGCTTGATCTTTGTGCAGACACAGACATGATGATGCTTATTTTTAGTTATCTAAGTTTTCATTTAGATAGATAGGTTTTCGTTTAAATTAATGAAAAAATATACATATAATGTGTTTCTAAAGTGCTTTTTTACATGACATATTCACCAGTAAAATACATTGCAGTTTTGTCTTAAACTAATGTTACGGTTGTAGCCGTATATTAGTTGTATTTTTGCCTCCCGTTCTCTCTCTCTCACTCTCTCCATGCCTGTCATTTCTGTAGGTCTGCCTTCACGACATCTGATTGGTCAAGAGACCGATCTGTCATCATTGGGCGACGTGGTGCGGGAATATAAAAATGACGTCAGAAAAAGCAGGAGAGCGCATTTTCCTTTAATCTCGTTTTTCGTGTATTTTGCTAACATGATTATGAATTTCGTTGTTTTTGCTTAACATTCGTTTGGTCAAAATCATTTTGCATTACTTTTGCCCCACTTTGAGAAGTTTTGTGATTTTTGTACATTTTTATTTTGATTGATTTGTTTGTTGCTTTTTGGCTCAGCCCTTTCCCATCAAGTTCACTCTTTTCTCAGAGTAAGGTGGATAGGGAAGATGTCTTACGACTTCCATTTTGCAAACACGTAGAAAATGTATTGTTAAAGACATCAGGTAAGAGGTGAACGTCATCTTTGTATTTATTTTATTCTACAGTTCAGTATAGGGAAGAATACAGCGCATGGCGCTGAACACCTTTTTTTCTTTTCATCAGTTTCCAGCGAGGTAAGGGGTTAATTCCCTTTTGTTTTCAGTTCTGTTGTCAGTGTCTTTTAAGTACACCCTCACATTGTGAAATTTACCACATTTTTTAAATGTTATTCCTTATTAAGTTTCGTGAAACAGTTAGCTACGACAGATAGTGTGCGCTTTGTCTACGACACAAATTCCATTCCTGTACTCCACTGGAAAACCAAAATGTTCCCAAACAGGAGACTTAAATGTGTTTGGAGGATCTGCAATCTCAATATATGCGAAGCAGCCATCCTGCATATACAGTAGTAATCGAGTGTGATTGCTCACTCAAGTCACATGACATGGCATGCACTTGGACAATACTAACTTTGGAATATAATATTTAGAACAAAAGCTCATCATTACTTATACAATTTAATCAAATGTGATAAAATAAAGATGTTTGGTTCGATTAGTTAGAGACAAGTGATGTCAACCTCAGCAATGGGCACCAGGGGGCGTGAAAGTATCACGGTCCGCCACGAGAGTTTCGCGATACGTATCGTGGTAGGTGTATCGGGATATTTCGGTTTGGTTTGTAGTATCGTTACACCCCTAATATCCAGCTAAGCACAGCATCTTCATGACTTGGTTCAACTGGGATCTGTTTATCTTCCTCATTTTCTTTGCTACTGTGCCAGTGGGCGGGACCGCAGGTTTAAATTTTCCCGGGTTTGCGCGCACAACAATTGGGCGGGGCTTATGTTTCGTATCCACGTCACACTGAAACTGCTAAAGACTCGCTATCATGACGATTCATTCGCACCACTATGAGTCGACTCTTTTATAGATGAATCAATAGTTTTAAACACTGTCCACTTTCAGATTTAAGCCTAGGCTGGATATTTCACTTTACTTAGAGCTGTTACACACTACATAGAAGGTCATTCTGAAAAGCCCATAACAGGGGCTCTTTAATTTAAGGCAGCGACAACTGTTTTTAAATTTGAAAGCATCAACACGATTACACCTATAACGCAACAAGACTCCGCCCCCTTTTAATATCTATGCTATCATTACTTGTCATGGCCCTTACAGTTGATTTGCTACGAGTGTGTTTTGGAGCTCGGTTTGACACCATGGTCAAAAGTCTTTTTGAAGGATTGTTTGTGTGCCTTTAATGCTATTTAACAGTGTCATCATAAACGCATCATGGAAGACAAATGTTCCAGTAACATGTGGTAAGACATTTCTAGAGTAGACAGACTGGTCTGTCATGTCACGCAACAAAAACAAAATCATCCATCAGAGGCAAATACTTCAAATTACACTCTCAAGACACACTACAGACCAAATAATGGGGAAAATGGCTACTTTGACGATGTTTTTTTTGAATGTGACTCAGATATTATTTATTTTTAGTTACCAGAAATCAGGTGTAAAGGCACAATATGTAGGATTTTTTCATGAACACATTCTTAAAAACACAAAAACAGTGTCATATATAGTACTGACTTATGTGCCTACATTATCCTAAGCATTTAGAAGCATGTAAAAATCCAGTTTCATCAAGTGAGATATAGTGTGTGCTCTGTGTTCATGCTAATGTTGCCACACCCCCTCGATTTCCAGTTTGGTTTTTATAGAAAACAGGGAAACAACAGCAAAGCTTCAATACGTTGTGTGTTTTAGTAGACTCGTAAGAGCAGCATTACAACAGAAGCCTAAAATGTGTTTAGTCTTATCAAGCAGCGCTGCTTCTTCTCCGTGTGATCACGTGCAGAAGAACCAGAAGCGATGGACTGTGGCATAACAAACGTTTTGCTGTTTTTGTGTCACATCACACTCGTCTATCATCATGAAGTGTTTAAGCATCTTGTTTTGCTTCCGCAGCTTTTAGCTCTACTCTGCTACATACTACTATATAGTAATAATAATTGATAATAAGGATAATAAATGCTGCATACTTTAGCTCATCTATCAATATGTTCTGTAGGATGTAACAAAAACCACAACTCCCAGGATTCCACATTCAGTTAAGCCATCAAACTTTGTCTGTTTGTTGTGAATATGTGCTCTCTAGTAGTCGAAACTACATACTGTGCCTTTAAATTGTACGATTCTATTGTATCATGATGGTGTCATTAAACTAGGGTATGTCTTTGTTTGTTGTGAATACATGCTCTCCAGTGGCCAAAACTACATACTGCGCCTTAAAATTGTACGATTCTATTGTATCATAATGGTGTCATCAAACTATGTCATTGTTTGTTGTGAATACATGCTCTTTAGTGGCCAAAACTACATACTGCGCCAATAAATTCTATAATTCTTTCATATCATTACGGCGTCATCAAACTATGTCTTTGTTTGTTGTGAATACATGCTCTCTAGTGGCCAAAACTACATACTGCGCCTTTAAATTGTACGATTCTATTGCATCATGATGGTGTCATCAAAATGCATTTTTATTTGTTGTGAATACATGCTCTCTAGTGGCCAAAACTACTGTACATAGTGTGCCGTTAAATTCTGTGATTCATCAAACCACGTCTTTGTTTCCTGTAAATACATGCTCTCCAGTGGCCAAAACTACATACTATGCCTTTAAATTTTATGATTCTATTGTATCAATACGGTGTCATCAAAGTAGGTCTTTGTTTGTTGTGAATACATGCTCTCTAGTGGCCAAAACTACATACTGTGCCTTTAAATTGTATGATGCTATTGTATCATTACGGTGTCATCAAACTACGTCCTTGTTTGTTGTGAATACATGCTCTTTAGTGGCCAAAATTACATACTGCGCCTTTAAATTGTAGATTATATTATATCATTACGGTGTCATTAAACTGTCTTTGTTTGCTGTGAATACATGCTCTTCAGTGGCCAAAACTACATACTACGCCTTTAAATTGTATGATTGCATTGTATCATTACGGTGTCATCATACTATGTCTTTGTTTGTTGTAAATATATGCTCTCTAGTGGCCAAAACTACATACTACGCCTTTAAAATGTTCGATTCTATTGTATCATGATGGTGTCATCAAAATGCATTTTTATTTGTTTTGAATACGTGCTCTCTAGTGGCTGAAACTACATACTGCGCCTTTAAATTGTACGATTATTTTCTATCATGATGGTGTCATCAAACTACGTCTTTTGCACTGTCATCAAACTACGTCTGTTGCACTGTAGAAGCTCTGTCATGAAAACAAATTCCTCGTATATGTGAACATACCTGGCAATAAAGCTCTTTCTGATTCTGATTTTTGCTGTGAATGCATGCTCTCTAGTGGTCGAAACTACATACTGTACCTTTAAACTCCTTCATTCATTCATTTATTCATTTTCTTTTGGCTTAGTCCTTTAGTACATGTTTGTATGTTGTGAATACATGCTCTCTAGTGGCTAAAATTACATATTGTGCCTTTAAATATATTTATACTAAAAGTTCTGAGGGGAAAGTGCAATGAACGGTTGAATGAAACTCACCGGTAACATTGAAGATCCTTATGATGCTGTAACTCATGCCGTAGATCTCTAGTCTATATTCTCCAGAGTCTGTTCTGGTGTCCGTGATGGTCAGAAATCCAGTCTGATTGTCCAGCTTCAGTCTGTCTGTAAATCTCTTTTTACACTGATCTTCTTTACAGATCTGAATCTCATCAACACTCATTTGAGCGACCAAAATGTCATTAAAATGCCACAAAAACAGATCGTCTGGGTTTACTATTTCCCCAGGATTTAAACTGACAGATCCGTCTTCCTCCACTGATGTGATCTTCATCAGAACTACAAATACAAAAAAAAACAGGTTTACTACACAACTACACACTATTAGATTCTGTAATCTTTCAAATGCAAATGCTTATTTTATATTTAATTATTCATTTATTCATTTTCCTTTCGCTTAGTCCTGGATTATGAGGGCTCGCCACAGCGGAATAACCCGGCAACTATTCCAGCATGTGTTTTACCCAGCGTATGCCGTTCCAGCTGCAACCCAACACTGGCAAATATCCATACATACTCGCTTTCACACACGCACTCATGCACTATGGCCAATTTTGTTTACTCAATTCACCTATAGCGCATGTCTTTGGACTGTGGGGGAAACCGGAGCACCCGGAGGAAACCCACAGGAAAAACAACAACGCGGGGAGAACATGCAAACTCCACGCAGAAATGCTCAGCCAGGACTTGATCTAGCGACCTACTTGGTGTGAGGCGACAGTGCTAACCACTGAGCCACCTGTGTATAAGTGTTTTCATATTTATGTATGAAATAATTGAGAACAAGCCATTGATTTATCAGAATTAAAAGTGTGCTCCCAAGGTGGCGATGCAGGCATGATGAGAAGTTGTGCATTATTTTCTTAGAATTCTACAGCCCGGTAGTCAATTATACCACTTATTTACTACTGAAAGCCACAGCTCAGGTGTTTGTATTTAAGTGATTTGTTGTCTGTTTTTTGCCCTTAAACTGCTCCTGTGTGTAGCACTAGTTTCTTACACATCTATTTACACATTATTAATTAATTCTCACAGCTATTTAGAAGCCATTTGAGTGGATTTAGAAATCCCAAAATTTAACCTATAGCACATGTAATGTGTTTGTAAACTTTGTATTTTCTTCTTGACTTTTTCTTGACTTCTTCGACGAAGGCGGTCACACTTTTTCCGCCCCTTATATTCCCTGGCTGGCTCTTCTTGTCTCATCTTATTCTATCTCTGAGGCTCTCCGTGCCCTGCTATCCAAACGAATAAGGAATTATGGATCTGATCAACTGGTCACTGAACGCGATTGACACCATCTTCTCGACGAGAAGTTTGGGCTCGGGAGAGCCCACTTGTCCTGCCGGGACGTTTGCAGCTGGATACGTGATGGACAGGTGGGAGAAGTGGCGCGTCGTGTGCCTGGCTGCTCTGTCCCTAGAGGATATTGAGGATATGGCCTCGGCTGGAGAAAAACAACTCCTGGATAGCAAGATAAGGAGACGCTCTGAAATTCATCCCACGCCTTTGTGTGCTTTCACCTACTGGAAGGGGTAGGCGGGTTTGTGACCAGCGCTTTTTTCAGCTGCAGGTCGGATGGCTGCCCGCCCTTGCCGGACTATATCCACATCCCCTGTTCCAATTCCCTGTTGCGATGTTTTGTCTTGTCTATGTGTTTATGTGCTTGACTGCCGGGGCTTTTTTTAATCCCTGGTCTCACTCTGCCCTAATTTAAGAGCAGGGTGAGAGGGAGGTTTTTTTTGCCTATCTTTCCTCATGTATCTTACTTCCTTTTTCTAAATAATACCTCCCGCTGACTTGTCTTTCCCTGAAATGTTTGTGTATGGTAGGGGGGGGTCCAATTTCGCTATATGTCAGTGTATGTGAATACATGGAAGTATATGTGACAAAAAAATAGCACATCATCATCATCATCATATGAACTTTTCAAGACACTAGACAAACTAAGAATGCATGAATTATGTTTTATGTACTTCTAAAAGTGTCATGTCTGATATCATTCTGTTCTGTACATAATCCTTCAGCTCATGATCTAGACATGATCATAACTTATACGGTTTACATTCTTTGATGCTCTGAGATATTATTCCTTCACCTCTTCAGGGTGGATCCTCGTTATGCATATGAGTGTCCCTGAGACAAAGAAAATTTTCCGCTCAAACTTTGCAATGAAGCCATTGGTCAGTCAGTCGAGAATGGGTGTGACTTGACACGTAGTTAAAACCCATCTACTCCCCAATATCAGCGCAGAAAGGTCTGGCAGAAGGTCTCTGCTGAAGTGTCCCTGACACGAAGGGGGCAGACCGCGTTTCTGTACTCACATGACTCGCCTAAGTCCACGTTTCTTATTATCCGGCAAATTAAACTCAAGTTAAAGTTTGTATCTTACGTATCCTTGGATCTGCGTCGCAAGCTCCAGGCATCGAGAAAGGACTTCTTAAAAGACTTCATCTTGCAAGCAATTAGATAAATTTGCGAAACAAGACAGAGGCAGACACAAATTCAGGTATTTAGTTGTGCGTTTAAGGCTGTGCCCCTTTATCAAAAAGGTGTTTTATAGTCTTGGTGGTTCTTAATAGTTGTGTGTAACTGAGCTTGATTTGCAATTCTTTTACCTGAATTCTTCCTCGGTTTCTTTCTTTTCTATGTTTTTGTTGTTATGTTTTGTACGTTTGTTTGTTATATGTTAGACTAATCAATAAATCTTATATGTTTCTTTTCAGGACACTCAAGTTAAAGAAGCATGTGTGCATGCATTCCAGAATGACACCAGGAAGTGACTCTGGTAAATTATTGTGCCATTACGCACAAACGTGCAGACTAAGGGCGTAATCACACTGGCTGCTTCTCAATATGCGTTCTTCAGCAGGCTTGCTTCCTCGTGTTCTCGTGTAACGTCATCATCAGCTGCCAAAGTTCAGTTCCAATACTCAAGATCGCAAGAACGGAGGACGCGTGAAACTTCCCGGATGTGTTCTTGATATCGAGCACGCACCGAAGCAGACTTGAGCGCTGATCTCACTCTAGAAGTCCCGGAAGTCATTGCGACTGGAAGTGGGAAGCGCAGCATTTTATTTAGATTTATTAGTAAAGTTTAGAGATAGCACTTATTTACCTCAAGAGTTTCCCTAAATAAAACGGTGAATATAAACATTAACATGGACATCTTAATAAAGGAATAAACCCATTAAGGGTGTTTGTTTGCTGAAATTCCTATTAAATCTGTTTTATTTGTATTGTGCAACGTATATTATAATGTTTTTATGCAAAGTACATATTTTGAAAAGGGGAAAAACTAAAAATCGTATGAATGCTGTAATGTTTAAATAATTTTCCATTAAAAACACGTGAAGGTCACGTGACCATCAGGAAGAACGCAGCATCTTATTCCTCACGGGACGCGTTCTATGTTCTCGTGGTCTCCCGAGTTCATTTTTCCGAGGTGACCTAGCAAGCCCGGTCTCCACAAGAACGCAAGTCCGTTCTCTGTGTTCTTGCAATTGAGAAATAGCCACTATGTACAGTTGCATTGAACCTGGCCAAAGCACGCTTGTCCCCCCTCCCGTCTCCCCCGACTGCCAACACTCACATTATGTTCGGGCCTGGGCACGCTTACGTCATCGATGATGCGCTGTTCAGTAAGCGCTTTCGCTCAGCACAGTAGAGACTTCTTTAGTTATATAGTTTAAGTCGTTTAATATGCGGTGACACACAGTCTAATATTTTGTCGGACAGATCAGCCACTTTTGACAGTCATAAAGTCCTCGTGCTGCAGGAATTAGGAGATTTGCTGAAGGTGCAGCTGTCGTGCAGTGAGGGATTTGCGTCTTTAATAAACTACAATAGTTTGTGTTCATTGAACAGTACAAATGATTAATTAATCCATATGAAACAGTCCCTTAAATGTCACTTCTCGCTTTCAGTTTCAGGGCTTAGGCACGCTTGCACTCACACTGTAAGCGTACCGCGCCTGAGCCCAAGTGAATTGCGCTCAGGTCCACCTCTTCCAACCAGGCCAGGGCCGGCCAAGTGAACCGTGCCTGAGCCCGGTTCAGAGCACTCACACTTCTCAAACAATCCGGGAAACGGGCCTGGGCATTGTTCAGGTAGCATAGTGTGAGTACACCCTAATAGTAATCACCTTAGCAAAGTTTTTATTTTGGTATACTGACACTTTCCATTTATGATCATTTACAAACTTGTTTTTCTCAAGTTGCACTTCAGCTTAAACTTTTTTTAAGCTCTACAAGAATAGATCTAAAAACACCATGTTACCTTAAAATAATGAGTTTAAATTAAATATGTAATTAACTCACGCTGAGAGAAACCGAAAGTAATCCGAACATATAGTGCAGTACTTTAAATGTCCAGTAGGTGGGGGGGTGGCTATATGCGACTGCACAAGTGGCTTTATACGACTGCACAACAATGATAGTGATTCAATATATAAAAATATATGTTTTGGAGGGCCAAAACTCATATTTTTTACATCAGATGCGGGTCGGAGGGTGGAGGAGGAGGCCACCAAATGACCATTTTGACACTTTTAACAGTGTCTTATCTGGCTGATATTTATTTACTTTCTGTCTCTTTGAAACGTTGCAGCAAAGTGTAGCAACTGTGGTCTGCTTCCACCACTGAACAACAGCTCCCAGTAAACATTCCTGTCCTTTGAAGAGAAGCCATATGGAGCATATACAAACGGACTTTAATCTTTAATAAAGCTGTCAAAACAGACAGCATCCAAAACATCTGCTTTACAATGTCGTCCAGCATATTAGCTGAATTGGTCTCATGACTAAAATGCATCTTTTTTGACAGCCTCTGTTTTCACAGTCCACACTGCAACACGAAATTGGCGTCTTCAAATTTATCCACTTTGGACAATGTTATCCAAAAGATAATCTCATTTTCTAAATATGCTGCCTCAGGGTGGACGGAAGGCCAAAAAGGTAAGAAAAATATGTGTTTTTAAACAAATGTTTTAGTGTGGACCTTGCCACAGTGTGACATGGAAGATTTAATGCTTATGTACAAATAGATGACTTTATGACTTAAACAATAATGAATTGAAAGACAAATGTAAATGACTCACCACTGACGGTAACATTGAAGGTCTTGAAACAGCTACGGCTGATCATGGAGAGCTTATAAACTCCAGTGTCTGTGGGTCTGGTGTTACTGATGCGGAGACCGCCAGTGCGTGTGTTCACATTCAATCTGTTTCCGAATCTCTCAGGATTCCCATTATCTGTACAGTTTTTTTGTTTATCATTAAAGAATTCAGCTATGCAGACGCCATCAAAATACCATTTAATTCGGTCTTGCTGGTTTATTTCAACGTTATTGTGTAGGATGACTAAATCTCCCTCCATCACGAACACTTCGTCTTCATCGGGTTTAAATTTACCTAAAGAAGAAACAAACCATTAAAGGTCACTATAGGAGTAAATAAAATGAACTGACTGGAGAGTGCTGTAAAAACATCTTCAGATTCATAATGTGTGGATTCATAATAAGAAATAAAATTTGAAAAGATTCTAAAGGGGTCATGAGCTACCTCAGTTGTTTGTTTTGTACTGTTTTCTGAAGTCCACGTACTGTAAAATGTCATCAAGTTTTTTCAACCCAGACTCATTCTGAAAATGTACCTCTATATACATTCCTGGAGACCGCAAAATATGTCCCAAGGGCTACTTTTTTTTTTGCAGTTTTTGTTTTTGCAAATCCACGAGAGGCTGCTGTGTCAGATCTAAAATTTCTCTCGCGAGTGCCATTCGAGCCAGCTGTTCTCTCGTGTAAACCCACCAGAGGTCGCTGTTGACTGATTGTTTGACTAACTGAATGACTGACCAATCGAATTGACCTACAGCCCTCCTTTCTCAAACCCAACCAATTTTATTGATTGACCCGCCCACCCACTTTCCTAAACCCAACCAACAATTTTCAAAAGCAATCCAGAAAAAGTAAAGCCCTCGTCTGATTTTTACCACATTTTCAGATTTTACCACTTTCTTACACTGTTATTTACTTCTGTTTTAATCTTACCCGCTTTCTGGAACCGCTCTTTACCAGACTCAAACCCCTTTGTCATGGTCAACTACTCTCTGCAACTCAAGTCCGCCAACGTACATGGTGAACTAACAGGACAAACTGGTTACAACGGAAAAGCTGTCCATACAAAGGTAAGCGGTCAGCTGGTAATCGTGAAAAGGAATGGCTCATAGTGTTCATTTAAAAAACGAAATGCAGCCATACATACAGTACCTCTGGCTACATAATTCGCAGCCTCCAAAAATGTATATACAGCAATATTTGTTGAGATTTTTACATAAAAAAACAACATAATTTACAAGCAATTAACTATTTTCTGTCCTTTTTCAATCCTCCGCATAAAAACACTCTGTTTAAAAGGGCGTGGCCAACTGAAGACTCAGAAGTGAACGGCCACTGTTGTGATTGCTAAAAGATTTGCATATTAACACGGCTAAACAGTCAGTGAAGTAGTAGGTGTAAATTTTCTGCAGAGGTGAAGCTTTTTGCACACTTTTGCATCAAAGTATGGAACATTCCAGAACTTGCCTGTTTATTTCCATCAGCCTGCCTGCAATATAAGCCGAGTTTAGAAGAACAATATTTAGAGCGCTAAAACTTGCAGAATGTTTTATAATATTATGACCTCTTATACGTTAAAAGATCAAGGGAATTTTGGTTTCTCAGTTCATGACCCCTTTAGAGTAGAGAAAGACATTGTAGATCATAATAGCCATGCATGGGACAAAATCAGCCTGTTGTGGGTAGCCACAAAAATACTACAGTAAAATATAAGTAAAATTTCTCATTTCATGACCCTTTTAGAGTGGAGAAAGTCTTTTTTATATATATATTATTACCTCTTTTATATCAAAAGATCAAGGGAATTTAGTTTTTTCAGTTCATGGCCCCTTTAGAGTAAAGAAAGGCATTCTGTGTATAGCCATCCATGTGACATAATCAGCATGTTTGTGGCTAGCAATACAAAATACCCTCTATACACTGTAAAACCCAACAGTCAACTTTATGAAATTAAATGAATATTAACTCAAAATTGACTGGAAGTTAATTCTACTCATTTGAAGAGTTTTGAACTCAGTGTTGAAGGTGATGAGTTAAATAAATACCTCATTACTTAAATGGAGTAAGTTCACAGTACTCATATAGATTTGTTTTTTTTTTAACTCAAACACTTTGTTGCAATCGTTTCCTCAAACGGTTTGAGTTGCCTTAACATATTGGGTTTTGTACAGGGGTGTTGCTAGACATAAAGCTCTACTGGGGCACAGCATTCCCTCCAAAAAAAAAAAAAAAAACATGCAGTTGCAATCAGATTTATTAAACCCCCTGAATTTTTAGCCCCTGTTTATTTTTGAGAGAAGGTTTCTTCAACACATTTCTAAACATAATAGTTTTAATAACTCATCTCCAATAACTGATTTATTTTATCTTTGCCATGATGACAGAAAATAATATATGACTTAACTAGGTTAATTAGGTTAACTAGGCAGGTTAGGGTAATTAGGCAAGTTATTGTTTAACAATGGTTTGTTCTGTAGAATATAGAAAAAAATAGCTTAAAGGGGCTAATAATTTTGACCTTAAAATGTGTTTTAAAAAAAATTTAAAACTGCTTTTATTCTAGCCGAAATAAAACAAGACTTTCTCTAGAAGAAAAAATATTATCAGACATACTGTAAAAAATTTCCTTGCTCTGTTAAACATCATTTGGGAAATATTTAAAAAAGAAAGAAAAAAATCTTTGGCTCATTTGAATTCTGCCGAAGGCATTCAGAATATGTGTGCTACCAAAATAATAAGTCTTTGAGAACGGGTTTCTTAAACCAGGTGGTGCGTTAGACCAGGGGCTCATCTCCTGTTTCCAAAATGCATCACAAACTGCTTGAGAAACTGTTCTACTGTGATAATTGGTGATGAAAATAAATTATGTTCAATATGATGTACTTGTGTTTATTTCAGTTAAACATGATTGTTGAACTGTAGGCCTACATAAGCTTCAAACTAATATTTCATACTTGCTTTTGATGTACGTACATACAGAAAATGCTGCTTCGCAAAGGCAAGTTTACAGAGCCCTGACGGTGTGTCAAGCATTGAGTATGTTTACATGGGCAACAATACTTTAATACGATTTTAATATGATTAAAGCAATACTCTGATTAAGAGTCTACCATGTAAACAGTGATTTTTGATTACCTTAATGCAACTAAAGTCATAACTGAAGTAAACAGAAATGGAATTAAGACGTGGAGTATGCAGATATTAGTGGCATTACTGACAAACTATTACCGTCATGTAGGACTTTTCGCCATATTTTCCGACAAGATCCACACAGGCGGCTGTTAGTAAAGGACCGCACACAGATGCACAAACACACTCATCGCAAAATGCAGAAGTTTTTTTCTTTCCAGTTGGCGTGCGTTATTAAATTTCATAACACTTTCACCAGTCCTTACTCATTTATTTGCGTCTAATAGCCCAGTTTGTCACGAAGGCATGAATTAAACGTTCATGAGTTAAAGTGAAACTGCCGAACTGCAGTTAAAGTCAGGCATCCTGTTGATTTGATTCAGAAGGGCACTTTTTTCTTAGACGGCTCACCGGTCGGGTATACATCCGAGCTAAAATATCAAGGTGAAAGTCACCATAGCTTGTGTAGAATAGACCCAGCTCCCAACTTTGAGAATAGATTAACGGCAATATTTTTGATTATAATCACCCAATAAGAGTCTCGCGTTAACGCAGCACTTTAACGCCGATAA
>CAIGQZ010032594.1:6629638-6652151 GCA_903798205.1 Danio tinwini
TGCGTGTGTGTGTGTGTGTGTGTGTGTGTGTGTGTGTGTGTGTGTGTGTGTGTGTGTGTGTGTGTGTGTGTGTGTGTGTGTGTGTGTGTGTGTGTGTGTGTGTGTGTGTGTGTGTGTGTGTGTGTGTGTGTGTGTGTGTGTGTGTGTTAGAGAGATAGAGAGAGAGAACAAGGAAGGCTTTTGTTGTGGGAGGAAGTTCATCAGATTGATTGTCATCATCTTTGTCTTTTAGATGAGACTTTTCATAAACAACTGAAGAAAATGTTTCTTACTAACGTTTTATTCTACTTGTGCTGTGGGCATCTGATTGGTAAGTCGCAAATATATTTATTTACACATGGTCTGATTTTTATTAATAACACTAGTTTAAGAGCATATTTAACCCAAAACTGAACATTTACTCATCTTTCAATTGTTCAAAAGCTGTATGAATGTCTTTTTGTCCTGTTAAACACAACAGATGATATTTTAAAGAAAGCTGAAAACCTGTAACCATTGACTTCCATAGTATTTCTTTTTCCTGCAATGGAAGTCAATGGTTACAGGTTTTCAGATATCGTCAAAATATCATCTTTTGTGTTTAACGGAAGAAACAAACTCAAAAAAGGTTTTAACTATATGAGGAAGAGTAAATAGTAAGTAAATTATATATTTTTGGGTGAACTACACATTTAAATGTGATGATATTCATCTGCCATCACATGTGGCAGGGAAAACAAGTATCGAACGCATCACCATTTTTCTCAGAAAACATATTTCTAAAGCTGCTGTTGACTTGGAATTTTCACCGGATGTTTATAACAACCAAAGACATCCATATATGAAAGGAAAACAATATTAGTTTACAAATGAAATGATGTGTAATAAAATGGAACGATGCATGGGGAAAGTATTGAACACACAAAGAAAGGGAGAGCCTTTCAAAGGAAGTAAAAGCCCAGACAGCAGCTGAAATCTCCCAGTAGTCCTTCAGAAAACTTCTGCCCAGCCTAAATAAATATTAGCTACTTCAGTCTAACATCTACATTAGCAGAATGATGAAGATGAAACCAGAGTGGACGTTTTAGGAAGACAATGATCCAAAAACACAGTAAAGGAAACTCTCAAATGCTTTCAGAGAGAGAAAATCAAGCTGTAGAATGGCCCGGCCAATCACCTGACTTGAATCCGATTGAAAATACAAAATCAAGATCAGATTTGATAGACGAGACCCACAGAACCATCACGATTTTTACACTCTGTTGAAGTCACAGCCATATCACCCTGCAGCCTAAAACCGGTTACTCACTGAAGATAAGCCTGGTCAGTACCTGGACGGGAGACCACATGGGAAAACTAGGTTGCTGTTGGAAGTGGTGTTAGTGAGGCCAGCAGAGGGTGCTCAACCTGTAGTCTGTGTGAGTCCTAATGCTCCAGTATAGTGAAGAGGACACTACTTTCAGTGAGCACCGTCTTTCAGATGAGGCGTTAAACCGAGGTCCTGACTCTCTGTGGTCATTAAAAATCCCATAGCACTTCTCATAAAGGTGTAACCCCGATGTCCTGGCCAAATTCATTCCATCGGCCCTTATCCATCATGGCCTCCCAATCATCCAGAATTGGCTCTATCACTGTGTTAAGCACTTTGGGTGTATGGCCGTACACGACAAATACAATATATAAATATGCATTACATTACATTACAAGTGAAAAAACACACCTGAGCAATTCATGCGACTTCGTTCTCCATATGAGAGGCGTCTTTAAGCTGCCATAGCCATAAAAAGCCTTTTATATAAAGTATTAAATACATTTCAGGAGTTCAGAACTTTCTCCTTCTGTCGTTCCATTGTAATTACAACAAATTTTTCAGGTTTTTCTTTTGTTTAGTTTCATTTTTATGCTTGTATTTCTTTTTTTCTTTTTACCAAAATCCGGTTTAATTTCATGTCAACACCTCCTTTAGAAATATTATTCCCAGGAAAAGAACATGACAATGCGTTCAGTACTTATTGCTTATTTTAATGAGCCAAATAAAGTGTGAATAGAAATTAAATGAGCATTTTTACTAAATCTTGTCAATTTAACTTCATGTATTTATATAGCTCTGCAAGCTGATAAAACACATGCATCAATGTAAGGCTGTGCATTATGATGATATATATCGTACAGACAAAAAAATAAAAAGTCTTATCGTTTCATGTTGTGTACAGTAGATTTTGTGATGTCACAAAATACACTGTTTATGATAATACTTTTACATTACTTGGATTATTTGTGATCTAGGGATGCAGGCAGAAACATGAAGAACAGCTTTGTTGAAACATTAGCTTAACGATTTAAGTTACTGTTGCCTTTTTATCAGCTCGAACCATTCTGGCCATTCTCCTTTGACCTCTGGCATCAACAAGGGATATGCATCCACAGAACTGCCGCTCACTGGATATTTTCTCTTTTCCAGACCATTCTCTGTAAACCCTAGAGATGGTTGTGCGTGAAAATCCCAGTAGATGAGCAGTTTCTGAAATACTCAGACCAGCCCGTCTGGCACCAAAAACCATGGCACGTTCAACGTTACTTAAATCACCTTTCTTTCCCATTCTGATGCTCAGTTTAAACTGCACCAGATAGTCTTGACCATGGCTGCATCCGAAACAGCCTACTACTCAGTAGGTACTGCATTTGCAATTAAACGTACTACTCGACCGTTAGAAAAGTATGTTCTATACAGTATGAATGTAAGAAGTATGAATGGAATTCGGATGTACTACATTCGCCGTTTTGTCATGGTCATGTGACTTACCTGCGTTAGTTGCGTCGCTTCACTTCCATTCATGAATTCTTTCACGGGGCATCATGGGATAGCGAAGCGTACATGGGATGCGCACTTCAGAATTTCGCCGGAAGTAGTAAGTCATCCGGGTACTTCTTGCATACTGATTTTCAAATTCTATGAATTCAGACATACTACTCGGCTCGCACACTGATTTTAGCGTTCTGTATAGTATGGAAGTATGCGGTTTCGGACGCAGCCCATGTCTACATGCCTAAATGCATTGAGTTGCTGCCATGTGATTGGATGATTAGAAATTTGCGTTAATGAGCAGTTGGACAGGTGTACCTAATAAAGTGTATATTCCAGCCAAACTAAAATAAATTATAAATATATATTTATATACACAAGAAAAATAAAATGGAACACTGTGAAGAAAAAAACACTTGCTCTGCTAAACAGCACTTGGGAAATTTCATGGCAGGGCTAATAAGTTTGTCTGCCCGGTCAGTATATATATTAGGACACGAGATGATATATATTTTGATATATTTTTTGTCATAATGCTCAGCCCTATTTCAACGAATATCACTTTATTTCCTTCACTTTTCTCATTCTTCAGTTAACTATTATGATTAATAACATAATTCAAAGCATTAATCTGTGACCAAACATGTTCTCCAGGTGTGTTTGTTAAGTCGGTTTCAGTATTAGAGGAAGGTTCTGTGACTCTAAGCACTGGTGTTACCAAAATACATGAGGATGATGATGTACAGTGGACTTTTGAAGATGGACACTCTCTGATTGCTGAAATTAGCAGTGAGGCTAAAATCTTCTTAACATACGATGGTCCGGACGGGAGATTCAGAGACAGACTCATGCTGGACAACAACACTGGATCTCTGACTATCACGAACATCAGAACTGAACATGCTGGAAATTATGAAGTGAAGATCAGTGGATCGAAACTGACAACAAAAACATTCAAGGTTTCAGTTTATGGTGAGTAGTTGTGTTTGTTTTATGGTCAAACTTGTGCACTTGTAACCAGTTGTGTAATGTAACAAATTACAAAGACTCAAATGAGTAGTTTTTCTAAGAAATTGTAGTTTACTAAGTAGTTTTAAAAGTGTGTACTTTTACTTTGCCTTGAGTACAGTTTTAGTGCGGTATTGGTACTTTTACTCCACTACTTTCCTTCAACCTGCAGTCACTACTTTATTTTTTCTTGTCTATAGGGATTAGAATAATCTGTCCTGTGGTTCCTGTTCAATCAAATCACACATAGAAGGTAAATCGCATCATAATGAACTACCTCAAGACATGGGCGATTTATAATCAAAGCAAACTGTTTAAAAGCAGTAAAAGTGTCCAAGAAGATGTCCAGAATCTTTACACACATTGACCCAGAGACTGTTTTAGATGCATATCACTGATGAGAAGATGATGGATGTTACCATACCTGCCAACATTTGTTTCTGAAAATCTGGGAGACTGAAGGGGGGGTCAGGGGTCAGGAGTAAGGTGTCTGAATTACAGTAACTGTACTGTGGTGTTGGTGGCTGCTGCGATCTGATATTATACCAAAGTTGGCAACCAAGGCGGGGTGGGGAGGGGTGGGGGGTTGAAATTATGGGATTTTTCCAGGAGAAATAACAAAACAGTAGGGAGATGGGTCTTAAATCCGGGAGACTCCCAGGTCGTGAGGCCGACCTCAATGTCCAACGGCCAACCTAAAATCAACGTCTAATGATGTTACAGCTTGACGTTGTGTGGACGTTACCACTATGTCATCTATCAGACGCTGGATTTTGGTTGCCATATCTGATGAATAAATGTCAGTATTCGACGTCAATATGACGTTGGTTTAAGATGTTGGCTCGATGTTGGATTTTGGTCACTTTCCAACAACCTAAAATCAACCAAATATCAACATCATTAGACGTCATTTTTGGACATCAAAATAACGTCCTTAGATGCTGGCTAGACATTGAATTTTGGTCACCTGATGTCACAACCTAAATCTAACCTAATATTAACATCTTGTGTTGATGTTGTGTGCCTGCAGGGCAATAACTAAATGCACTACAGAATGTTACGTTTACACACATCCACAAATGACATGTAAATGCATCAGATTTTTACAGCGTAATACTCACTACTCACTACTATTGAGTACTTTTGAAAGGTCTACTTTTTACTCATGCTTTGAGTAATATTTACAACAGGTACTTTTACTCTACTGCACTACATTTTTAGGCAAGTAATGGTTCTTTTACTCAAGTATGAATTTCAATACTTTTTCCACCACTGACTAAATGAGACAGGTGTGAAAGCACTCTGCGTGTGATTCTGTCCTGATATACCAGCCTGATCTCACAAGGAAACGTAACTATTTTATGTTTTGTTAGTTCAGTGGCTAATTGGTATGAATTCGTACAAGTTTAGTCATATGAAAATGTACAATTTTAAAAAGGAGGCATGACACACCGCCCCTAAACCCAACTGTCATTGGAGGATGAACAAATCGTACTAAATTGTATGAACGAATTAGCCACTAAATCAAAAAGTTACGAATTGCAGTGAGATCGTGTTGGATATACTCACAGTACATCTCCTTTCTAAAGTTTAAATGAACAGATGTGCTGCACTCTGTCCTCTCAGTAACAAATAAACATAAAACAGCAGTTGAGAGAGCATCCAAACATCTCAACTTATGCGTTTTTACAAGCTCTGCATATAACCAGCCAATTATGTCAACAGATCATAGAAAATTACACTGTTATTATACAATACTGTATGTAGTTGAGACTATACAGGGTGGGCCATTAATATGGATACACCTTAATAAAATGGGAATGGTTGGTGATATTAACGTCCTGTTTGTGGCACATTAGTATATGTAAGGAGGCAAACTTTTCAAACTGGGTCGTGACCAAGGTGGCCATTTTAAAGTCGGCCATCTTGGATACAACTTTTGTTTTTTTTTTATAGGAAAAGGGTTATTTGACACATCAAACTTATTGGGAATTTCACAAGAAAATGGTGTGCTTGGTTTTAACGTTACTTTCTTCTTTTATGAGTTATTTACAAGTTTCTGACCACTTATAAAATGTGTTCAATGTGCTGCCCATTGTGCTGGATTGTCAATGCAACCCTCTTCTCCCACTCTTCACACACTGATAGCAACACCGCAGGAGAAATGCCGGCACAGGCTTCTAGCATCCGTAGTTTCAGGTGCTGCACATCTTATACCTTCACACCATAGACAACAAAGTTAGTGGGGCCATTCTTCATCAATGGAAACCTCAAGGCCACTGGATATTTGAAATGGCTACATAGCATACCTGCCGTTTTTCCCGAGAGTCTCCCGTATTTTAGACCCACCTCCGGGTTTGTCATTTCTCCCAGAAAACTCCCGGAATTTCAACCCCTTACCCCAGTCCTCAGGTGATTGGTACAATCTGTAACACCTCATTCATATGGGGCTTCAGCGTCACCGCTTGACAGAGGGCGTGTCTGAAGTTGGGGCTGACGCGATCGCAGCTTCAGCCAGTGAATTTACAGTCAGCAATCGGCTACTATCTGAGCTGGTGTATTTGCATACAGCGATCTGATTGGCTGGTGCTTCCGTTGGCACTTGAAAAGTTCAGAAAGTCCCAACTTCTGCAGAGATCAACGCCACTGAAGCGGCCGACGGATCCTCAATGCAGTTTGGCAACGCCTGACTTAACACCGTCGGATCGCCGACAGACCAGGCACCCCTTCCTGTCGCTCTGCTCACCCCCTAACCACCCCCCCCCTCTCCCGGATTTTCAGAGACAAATGTTGGCAGGTATGCTACATGATAATGTGTTTCCCTCTTTATGCACTGAAGCTAGCACGTTCCCTGAGTTTTCAAGATGCTGCACCACCACAGTATGGGTGTCAGGTCCGAGCATTGTACAGTTTCCTGAAAAGTGGATTGGTCATCGTGGGCCAGCTGAATGGCCCCCAAGGTCTCCCGATCTGACCGCCTTAGACTTTTATCTTTGGGGTCATTTGAAGGCAGTTGTCTATGGTGTGAAAACACAAGATGTGCAGCACCTGAAACTACGGATACTCAAACATAAATACATATTAAGGTTTTTTAAATCTAAATATTAAAAACTTTCAAGGATTTAAGATGCTGATGATGTGTCAAGAGTCTTAAAAAGGGTGCATATAGACAAGCAGTGAATCACAACTTAAGTCAGCGCAGAAAAACTGTGTGCCTATATTCTGTGGCCACCTTAACAAGAGCGACCTCTGCTGGACATTCGTGTATACAACAAACTAAAGACAAAATGCCTCTTTCACTTCTGATCTTTAATTTTTTTTATCTACTGCTGTAACATTTAGACATTTTTGTTGTAATCTTTCTTTTCCCTACAGTCACTGCTGTTCTCCAAGTTTGATCCCAAAACAAAGGGTTTAAATGCCTTGGTTATTTAGTAAAACTCATCTAACTTAGCATATCTGTTTATTCTCTGATGTTTTTCAGCTCATCTGCCTCTTCCTGCCATTGACAGAGACTTTTCAGCATCTTTCTCAAAGTGTTCAGTGTTGTGTTCAGTGGTGAATGTGAGCGCTGTGAGTCTCTCCTGGTACAAAGGAAACAGTTTATTGTCCAGCATCAGTGTGTCTGATCTCAGCATCAGTCTCTCTCTACCTCTGGAGGTGGAATATCAGGATAACAACACCTACAGCTGTGTGGTCAACAACACCATCAGCAACCAGACCACACATCTGGACATCGACACACTCTGTCAGCCATGTCCAGGTATGCTATTAATTTACTAGGCTGATTTGTACATCTATTAGAGTAACTAACAGTTTATTTCGTCAATTACAGATGAGGATTTATCTTTATTTTTCATTGTGTTGATTTGCGCTGCCGCTGCTGGACTACTGTTGATCGGAGCTGTGTTCTGCGCCTACAAAAAATGTAGAACAACTGGTTAGTAAAGCAAGTAATTAATCTGTATAAATAAATTGCTCTTTGCTGAGATGCAGAAGCAGACATGTTGTTAAAAACTCTAATTTGAACACATCTGTGTTAGTTAATGCAGTCACCACACATGAGGAAGACGGAAATCGCTCAGCATGGCCTAAACTAAAAATGGTAAGATCTTTCATGATGTTGAAGCAGGAATTGAAGCTTGATGACTGAAGTTTTGAGTCCATCAGACAGTCATTATTATCCGCAGCAGACTCTTTAACATCAGGAAAACTTTGTTTATAATTGTGCTAACAGTTCTAGCTATAAATACACAAGGCAATTATTATCCAAATCCCCCAAACAAAGGCAGTTTATTACCTCCAGAACTTACTTGAGCGTCTGCACTCCCGAAAAGCATCTCACACCCCTAAAAACCACCTAATGTTCAATAATTTCCATATTTATGCGTACAGAATCCATTTATTAAATGTTCTGTTGGCTTCATCGAACATGGACCTTCAGCATGCACTGGGGCGGTTTGCTGCCGAGTGTGACGCTGGGATGAGAATCAGCACCTCCAAGTCCGAGGTCATGGTGCTCTACTGGAAAAAGGTGGTTTGCCATCTCCAGGTTGGAGGAAAGTCCTTACCCCAGGTGGAGGAGTTTAAGTATCTTGGGGTTTTGTTCACGAGTGAGGGAAGAATGGAACGTGAGATTGACAGGTGGATTGGTGCAGCGGCAGCAGTAATTCGATCGATGTACTTGTCCGTTGTGGTAAAGGGAGCTGAGCCGAAAGGCAAAGCTCTCAATATACCGGTTAATCTATGTTCCTACTCTCACATATGGTCAAGAGATTTGGGTCATGACCGAAAGGACAAGAATTTGGATACAAGTGGCTGAAATGAGTTTCCTTCGCAGGGTGGCAGGGTGCACCCTTATAGATAGGGTGAGGAGCTCTGTCACCCGGGAGGAGCTCGGGGTAGAGCTGCTGCTCCTCCACATTGAGAGAAGTCAGCTGAGGTGGCTCTGGCATCTGTTTCGGATGCCTCCTGGGTGCCTAAGTAGGGAGGTGTTTCAGGCATGTCCCATCAGGAGGAGGCCTCGGGGAAGACCCAGGACACGTTGGAGGGACTATGTCTCTCGGCTGGCCTGGGAACGTCTCAGGATCCCCCCGGAGGAGCTGGAGAAAGTGTCTGGAGAGAGGGAAGTCTGGAGTTTTCTCCTTAGACTGCTGCCCCCACGACCCGGTCCCGGAAAAGCGGTTGAAAATGAATGAATAAACGAATGAATGAATGAATGCTTTGTGCCCATAAGTCTAATATAAATCTTTGTGTAGGGAACATGTAACCTTCTTATGGTCATTTCACAAGTCTTGAGGCGTATTAGTGCTTTTACACTTGATCACGACACAATAGTTCATCCAATTCAGTGTATCTTTGTTTATTTTTTATATCAGACATCCAAACGTCACAATCCACTTACAGTACATACAACTTACTTGTTCCAGCTTGATAAATTATGACTCCAATTTTACCCTTTTACGATCAAAAGCTTGTGCTCTCCAACTGCACATCACACTAACAACTCAAGTGTGCCACAAAAACGGGCATACCAAAACAGCATACTAGACATCACAGTGAAAAAGTAACTCAAAACATGATATACAAATCAGCAAGAATTTATATTATAACACAAAAAATTACCTAGATCAACAAACTATAAAATATGGCTCTTACACTTTGGATGGAAACACTGCTTATGTAAACTTAAGTCCTGTCTGTGAGCTGCTCTGTGGTTCAAGATTGTTTCAATCAACATGAAGCTTTAACCGCCATTGGTTGCTTGATTTTTACACACTAAACAAGCATCTCCGGTGTTGCTTTTTTGAAAGGAAATCATTGTCATTTTAAAAGTTGTAATGAACTAGATCTGACACTAAGAAAAGTAGAATAATGTTTGACAATTTCTGATAAACCGATAATCTGACAAACAGGACTGATGTCATTTCTTTTTGCTGCCCTATGTTGTAGTTTTTCAAAACAAATAGTCAGCATTTGTTAGTGGTGTAATGAATCACAAACCTTACGGTTCGGATCACATTATGGTTTTCAGTCACGGATTGGACCATTTTTCAGATCAGCCAAAAAGGGGAGGAGACAAATGTAATTTGCTTTCCATTTATAACAAGTTCCAAAAGACACTTTTGGTTTTAACAAACAGAACTTTAAAAATAAAATAAAGAAATGCTCAGCTGAATAAAAATAAATAGTAAAATATTCAGTACTGTGAAAAATTCACTGTTACTCCTACTGTTGCTGTGCGCTAAATGTAGAAATCTAACATTATAATTTACACTACTAATATTTATCTTAATCTTATTTTCAATAAATGATTGAGTTATTCACTCATAAAACTTCATGTTTCATTGCTAGATGGGTCATTTTTTGTAGAATTAAGTGGCATATTTTTAATGGCTGGTTGTCGCCACCTATTGGTTAAATAATGTAATTGCTGCCTACGACTTTCATTTTAGAGCATCGTTAAATGCATGTGCATTTATAATGCATCACAAATGACTGTGATTGTAATCTTTATGTCACGGTTGTGGGTGGGGAAAAGGGAGCGAGGACTCAATTGCAGAAATAAATCACTTTATTTATAATAAAGTAAAATAAAAGGGCAAAATAAACAACCCAGAGGGGGAAAACACTGACAAGACAAATAAACAAACAAACCAAACTAGACTAGACTAGACTGGGCCGGCAGGCAAGGATCAAGACGGGGAAACATCAGGACAAGGCGATGTACGATGACGAACTGGCACAGGACAACAGACATGAGGAGATTTTAAGCAAAGTAAATTAACACACAAACAGGTGAACATGATAAACTAATAATGGGTTAACAAGGAGGGTAGGGCTAACCAATAGACGGGAGAGCATATGACACAAAGAGACCACACAAGCCATGCGCTCACATAACACTAGACTACACAAGCACACCACAAAAAGCACGCGGTCACAATGTAAACATCCAACCACATGCTTAGACAACACCAACAGACGCAAGACACGAGCACACGATAAGCAACGCGCATGTTTCATCTCAGCGCCAACCGAAACCAAAACCAACCAGACTGAGACGCTGAGAATGAAACAGCGCGATGCCGATAGAACATAACACAAACACGAGTACGAGAGTGCGCACGTCACAGGTGCATGCATCCGCATCAAACTGGAGTGCGCACGGTCGGCGCGCACACAGAGACGCACACAATGACAAAACACAAGTGCTCGACCCGAGAAAACTCGAGCCGAGCACAACAGGGCATGACAAGACAGAGCTAGTGTCCGGACTCTGCCACCAAAACAAGAATTTACAAGACCCGAGTGGCAGAACTCTGACACTTTACCCTTAAGCAACGATGGTTTTATCTAAACTATAAACTTTTCTTTCAGTACTTCTGTGTTATTTGACTGTTTGTAACTTCATAACTAACTCAAAAGATTGAAGACCAAATCTATTTCTTGATTTTTCTGTTTTCAGATTTGAATGCAGCGAATCGAAGGATTAATGAACATATGCAAATCATCATCTTTTATCATTTATGTTGAGTGGGTGTTGAGATCCCAATCTTTTAATGATCAATAGAGCACTGAATGCATTAATGCAGGCTAAACAAGTAGTGACAGAAAACACCTTTAATAACCTAAGAAACCCACCACATCCTGAATAACCTACCACAACTTCTTCCGTCATCATTATATTTTACAGGAAAGCCTAAATGCTTTCATACATGTGATTTAAATGACGCAAGAGGCGATCTCTCTGCCATCATTACAATATTAGGATTAATCTACAAGTAAAAAAATTGTATTAGCCTAAACCACGGGTCAAGTGTGTTCTAAACCATGGGTTGTTATCTGTATGAATCACGGATTAACACCCCTAGTATTTGTAGATTAAGCTTTGCGCGCACACACACACACACCACACACATACAAAAACAAGTTAACCATCTAATGGCACATCAACATGATTGTTAATTGTGTTTTCTTGCAGAAATCAAAAGACCCCGTGTATGAAAATGTCCCCAAAAAACGATGATAAAATACTGCATCTACTGGAAGTGTTATGAACAGGATGTCTACGTTTTGCTCACCTATTTACACATGTTGTTGTTTATTTAATAATCATGTGTATACATTTTCTGTTGTAGCAGTGTGTAAGCCTCATTTAAAGTTTGCAATCTGTCATTTAAGTTTAAACAATGAGTTTTTAGAACGATCATTTTCAGTGACTTTTCATTGATTTTCAATTTCGTTTTGCCCAATGGATGTTAATAGCTTCCGGCTTTCAAGATCAACCTTCATTTGTGTTAGGGGCTTGTTTAAATGTACACACACAAAAAAAAAAAAAATAATAATATATATATATATAATATATATTTTTTTATGTATAAACTAGAACAGGATAAACTAGAACTAATGTTTTGTTTTTTATCAGTGCCAACATTTATTTATTGGTTATACTTTACATTGTTTTACCCGTCTGAAACAATAAAAATATCTTGTACTTCTTAACCTTACTAAGTAAAGATGTGAAATTCTTACCTTGCACTTTTGGGTAAAGTAATATTTTGTTCTGACAACTGTAGGCTTGCAGTAGCAAAGTTTTGAACAAACCTGAGGACATCACGAGGAAATGTATGTAATTTTGCTTTGAACAAAAAAATGTATTCAAAGCAAAATTACATACATTTCATAAAATAAACAGTTTCTGTCTGTGCGTTGTGACATTTTTTTCTCTCAGTTGTTCACTGGTTTTTGGATAAATGTCATCATACAATTTAAGTACTGTTGAACTTTGTAGTCTTGAGATCATTTGCAAAGCCTGTGTTCTCCAGTATATAAGAAAACTGCAATATTATGAAGTAAACATTGTTGAAATAAAAAACAGGCTGTAGGCATTCACTTTTAAAACAAGTTCCACACATTAACATCTCGATATCATAGTATCATCCTTTGATTGTTCAGTCAAGTAGCAGTTGGACATGTTTCATCATTTGGATTGATAAGAAAGATTGTACTATATTAAGAGATGTATAACAACAGAATTTTGCATTGCAAACAGTCAAATAAGATAATACATTCTATCACCATACAAAAACCACTCAGTTGTGATACCCACTGGGTAGGATAATTAAGTTAGGAAAACTCTTAAGGATTCTGTAGTATAACTATAGTCAGTTGTTCAAGCTCACATGCTTATCTCTTAAGTGTTACAACCTGGTTAAGTGGCTTGAGAAAACCAACATACATTCATTCATTCATTCATTTTCTTTTCGGCTTAGTCCATTTATTAATCTGGGGTCGCCACAGCGGAATGAACCACCAACTTATCCAGCATATGTTTTACAAAGCGGATGCCCTTCCAGCTGCAACCCATTTCTGGGAACCATCCTTACACACACTCATTCACTACAGACAATTTAGCTTACCCAATTCACCTGCCAATTCACCTGTACCACGTCTTTGGACTGTAGGGGAAATCGGAGCACCCGGAGGAAACCCATGCGAATGCAGGGAGAACATGCAAACTCCACACAGAAACGCCAACTGACCCAGCCGAGGCTCGAACCAGTGACCTTCTTGCTGTGAGACGACAGCACTACCTACTGCGCCACTGCATCGCCAACATACTGTTATACTACTTATTATTCTTCTTAGACTATTTTAAGAAAGCATCTCCTCCTAGACTGTTCATACTACAACCCCCAAACTAACGCCAAACCCTCAAACTATACTGAATTAAGTTCTTTATCTTTTTCAACTCATCCGATTTATGGTTTTCCGAAAAGTGATGCAGAAATTTTGGAAGTCTCATTGACTTAACATTGGACCAAACTTTGTGACCTCATAACTTTGTGCCAGACTGTCATACAGAATTAGGATTGGGTTCATTTAACGCAGACTACCAATCTGCTAATGACTGATTACCTTTCAACTTACTGGCCACATCCTAGCAACCACTTATGGCACCCTAGCAACTCCTCAATAGACTTCCATTGTAAAAAAAAAAACAAAAAAAAAAACAGTCATTGACTTTACATTGGACTTACTAACAACATTTCAATCCATAATATCATTATACTAATTCATACTAGAAACATACTAATGATATACCAATCCATACTAACAATATACTAATTCAAACATACTAACAATATGCCTATACTATACCTATATATCTATATTAAAACATACTAACAAGCATACTAATCATACTAGAAACATGCTAACATATATGTAGTTATCTACCTATGCCAACTGATTTCTTCTTCAAACTTCTTCAAAACTATTTCAATTATTTAAACTTTAATACCTTATCATACACCCAGTGCAATAAGGTGCAAGACCTTGCCGTTTTCCACCCTGTTGTTTAAGTAGCAAATTCATTTGTCAGATTTTGGACCATATAGGGCATAACATGTGTATTTGGATATAATACACTTCATTATTATTGTTCATTTATTTGTTTGCTGGAAATTAGAACTGAATTTAGAAACAGTTTTGAAACAAATCTTTGCACTTAACAAACAAAATAATTATGTAGGCTAATAGATACAACATGTTTCTTTATCCACAAAAGAGAGAAAGTGAAAGTGAAAATAAAGGCCGACTGGAGGAGGCTCATTCTTTATCCTCGTGCTGTTTTCTCACTAATGAAGCGTTCAGTTTTTCCACTTACAAAGGTGCCATGTAAATAGCAAATGCGCCATGGCGCAACGCAACTGACTCTTAAAGGGAATGGGAGATGAGACTCTGGTTTTCAAAACAAACTAATTAAGAGAATAAGCTGAACCCTGTTATACAATGCGCAGCGGCATTGTATTTTTTAGCAAAAGTGGATTCGGATACACCCTTAATGCTTTTGTGCCATGCGCTTTAGGGCTCTATTTTAACGATCTAGGCTCAAAGTCTAAAGCTCACAGCACATTGCAAAACAGAAATTGGGGGGAAATTAACAGGGGGCTTATAATTCTTACGTCCACTGTATATTTTATTCCAGTGACTTGAATGATGCATTTTTAGCTTTATTACTCCAGTCTTCAGAGTCATATGATCCTTCAGAAAGGATATTTATTATTAATATTATTATATTCATATTATTAATGGTAATAATAATAAAAGCAATAATGACTAGAGTAATAATTTCCTTTGAAACTACATACAACTTTAACTTATAAATATTTAACAATTGAACAATTATTTTACATTTAATAAATGACGCCTTGATGAATCATTTCTTAAAAAAAATTCTGACCTCAAACCTTTGACCGGTAGTATACATAGCATATTAAGAACATCAATTACACACTTTTATGAGGGTCTTGGCACTGCTTAATTGTTCTCCCCAGTCTCTCGGCTCATACACATTCAGTATTCATATTCTGCTTTTGCATATCTTACAACTGTGAGTATTTTGATATGCTCTTGTTTGAGTATCTTCTGTTAGCAATGCAAAGCTCTTCTAATCCAAGGTCATAATTATGCAAAGCTCTCTTAAATTGATCTGTTTTCTTCTTATAGCTAAAATAGCACAGCATGGTGCATGCAAAGCCAATCTGGTGGGTTCAATCCAGTTAAAGTCATTTGGACAAAAGCATCTGCAGAAATTATTACATTTATTAATGAAAGTGCATACGAGATGATTCTTATCAAAGCAAATTAAGAACGATTCCAACTGTGACTTGACAGAACATTAGGAAGAGCAGACGTCCTCGTATTTTTTTAAACTCATGGATAATCATAAGTGATATTTTGACCACTGAACAAGAAAATGTCTAAGGTTTGCCCTCCAAAAACCTGGTTATTTACTAACAAGAGAATGCTGACAACACAAAACTTCAAAGTATAATCCAATATAAACCAATAACATTGGTTCACCCCCTACAAACAGTACACAACCTTACAGGCGAAAGCAAAATCATTAGCCCTCCTTTGAAAATAATTGTAATCGTTTTCAAACATTTCCTAAGAGCAGTTTAACGGAGAGGTTTTCTTCAACATTTTTAAACATAAAAGAATTGTATTATTAGAGATTAGTTATTAAAACTATAGTCTTTGCCATGATGACAGTACATAACATTTGACTATAGTTTGCAAGTTATTATTCAGCTTAATGTGCAATTTAAAGGCTTAACTAGGTTGATTCATCTATTTTTCTTTGGCTTAGTGCCTAATTTATCAGAGGTCATCACATCGGAATGAACCTCCAACTATTCCAGCATATGTTTTACACAGTGGATTTCCTTCCAGCCCTCGACCTAGTACTGAGAAACACCCATACTCTCTCACACACACAGTACAGCCAATTATGCTTACCCAATTCACCACCTATAGCGCATGTGTTTGGACTGTGAGGAAAACTAGAGCACCCGGAGGAAACCCACACCAACACGGGAGAACATGCAAACTTCACACAGAAATGCCAACTGACCCAAACTGGGTCTCGAACCAGCGACCTTCTTACTGTGAGGCGACAGTGCTAACCACTGAGCCACCATTAATTAGGTTAAGTTTATAAGTTAGGTTAATTAGGCAATTCATTGGACAAGATTGGCTTGTTCTTTATTTCTTTAGTGGGCAAATAATGTTGACATTAACATTTTTTTTTATTAATATTATTATTATTATTATTGAAAACTGCTTTTGTTTCAGCCAAACTAAAAGAAATACAACTTTATCCAGTAGAAAATATATATAATATAAATCATTGTAAAAAAAATTGCTCTGTTAAACATTACTTGGGAAATATTTGAAAAAGAATTACAATTTCACAGCAGGGCTTTTACAGCTTTTTCACAGCGTTATTTTTATTTTATTTTTTTACTTCTTTGTTTCGTGAACTAATTTGGTCTTGCTTTAAAACCTTATTTTGGGCCATTCTTAACTAACATCAGCTATAGCACATTTTATTGAGTTCTTTAAGCCCCATTAACTTTCACTATGATAACAGTGTCTGTTGCTGATAAAACATATTGAAATAATTTCTGCAGTTATCTTTTATCTTTAACAGAGAAGTACATCACTCGCCAAATTTTCTGTGTATCATCTGATTGGTTGCTCTCTGAAAACGTCACATTTTAATTTGCAAGTGAGCAGGGATTTAAGGGCCGTGTTGCTCTGGAAATTTTAAAGCCAGCGTCGAGACTTATCAAGGTCAAGCTTGACTTCGTTCACTTCCCTGGGTTCATTAACCAGATTCCAGACTGCAATCGGTGAGTATCACTTCACTATATTTCATTATATATTGTTGTAGCTACAATATTGAGTTACTCCCCAAAAAAAGTTACTAGTTGCAATACTTTTTTTTACCTTTTTATGATGAGTAATGCATTACTTTACTTTTGAGTTACTTTTATTTTCCTGGCTGAGACTTTCAGTTTTTTTTTTAATAGATGAGCTCTGCAATTAACAACACACGGTATAACCTACACCATCATTTACTTTTAAAAATACAAATAAAATAATAACTTAGGATAATGTTATCATACTTTCATCACAGAGATGTTTGGCTCTACCATGTTGGTTTCTGTCAGTTCTCGCGGGGAGCTCATTCTCTCAACGAGTGTGTGATTCAATGTTTCTTCTTTAATTTTAATTCAGGAACTTACATTATTCAAAAAAGTCAAATCGGCAACAATAGCCTATTAGTTAAGTGAGCAGACATATAGCACCATGGTGCTCACGGCGACCCAAGTTTGATTCCTGGCTTGAGGTCCTTTGCCAATCCTTCCCCTCTCTCTATTCCCACTGCTTTCCTGTCTGTAACCTCCATTGTCCTTTCCAATAAAATATGAAAAAACCCTAAGAAATATTTAGATGTATATATAAAAAAGTTACTCAAATATTTTTTAAGTACTGCGTTACTTTACTCGTTCATTCATTCACTTTCCTTCGGTTTAGTCTTTATGCTATCAGAGGTCGCCACAGCGAAATGAACCACCAACTATTCCAGCATATGTTTTACGCAGCGGATGCCCTTCCAGCTGCAACTCAGTACAGTGGCGCCCCCAGAAGATTTTCTTAGGGGTGGCCAGAAGAGGCCGCACCAAATCTTGGGGTGGCACACACAAAAACGTTTATGAATTCAGTGTAATGTTATATTTTTGTTTCTAGTAAATTAAATAATGTGGTTTTAATTCATTTGATTATTACTCTTGAAATATTTTTTTATAAAAAAAAATCAACTTCTAATTCAATAGAATATATTAAAAAATCTATATTTAGTAAAAAAAAACTTTGTATATATAAAGATCTTTTCAGTTATTGTTTCACATACTTTTATTGTACAGCATACGTATATGACATGTCTAAAATTAATTAAGATTAATGAATTAATTAATAAAACAAATATACAAAAGACATACACACACTCACTATACAGACTCTAATAATATAATTTGTCCATACTCTTTTTTTTTGAGCCACAACATTAATGCAGCTTCTTCTATTGATGTACTTTAAGAAAAATATATTAAATTGCCATTGCTGTCTATTTTTTATATATAATGTCAGGATAACAACAACAGCATCATACAAATTTGTTACGTCGATTGTACATGAGTTTTACAAAGATGTAAAGCATCAAATAAGCAGCCATTGCTGTCTATTGAAGGTGTGTGTGTGCTGTCAATGACGATCAGGAAAGGGGGAGAGGAAGTGAATCAGCTACATCATTGGCACCAATCAATCCACAATAATTTAGTGGCTGATCTTTATTTATTTATTTTAATGAAATATTGTGAATTTACGCAAGTACATTTAAATTAATAATATCAACAGCAAAGTCATATTGTGGTGGCAACAGGGGTGGCCGTGGCCCTTGGGGGCGCCCCTGACCCAGTACTGGAAAACATCCATACACACTCATTCACACTCATACACTACGGCTAATTTAGCTTATTCAATTCACCTGTACCGCACGTCTTTGGACTGTGGGGAAAAACCGGAGCACCCAGAGAAAACCAATGTCAAAGTAGGGGGAACATCCAAACTCCACACAGAAATGCCAACTGACCCAGCCGGGAAAACAGCAACAATCTTGCCGCCTGTTACTTTATTTTTTACTTAGAAAGTAATATTATTATGTAACTTGCATTACTCGTAATGCATAACCCCAACACTAGTAATAGATCTTAAAGAAGTAACATATACTCTTAAAATAATAAAAAAATACAAGAGCTGTCCTTTCAAAGCATATAAATTTGTACACCGTAAAAAATATCTTTATTTTAAGTTTTGTTTTTTTTTTCCGGGAGCTACGGTGCCAGAAAAAAAATCTTAAAATAACAGCCAGTAAAATACAGACATTTACCGTAAAAAACAGAAGATAAATTACAGAAATGTACCGGAAATTAAAATTTATTGAAATTTTGGTAATTTAAAGTCTGTTATTTTACGGTAAATGTCTGTAAGTTAACGGTCGTTATTTTATGGGTTTAAGAAAACTGAAGTAAAACAATGGATTTCTTTTACAGTGCATCTAAATGGTCCATATTGATACCTTAGTTACATAATAGTACAACGCACATTATTCATTAGGACATTTTTAGTTCGTAAATTGTACAAATGTGTATCTTTTCAAAATTGCCAGCTCTATTGCCAGCTCTTGTGCCTTTTTTCTAGAAGTGTAACAACGTTTGAATTAAAGCAGCTTTTTATTTACCTGGGAGAAAAATAGAGTAAACGTTCTAACGTTTTAGTTACCTAAACAGTGAGTTTCAGACACAAAAATTTTCATTTTGTTGTGCATTTTACAAACCCTAAATATTTAGAAAATAATTATATGCTTTTACTGTGGGTGTGATTTTGCAAAGTACGATGCGATCCTGGATTAACATCTATGTTGATCCTGGAACATCATTTTTGTAAAGAAATGTAATCCATACCTATTCCCTACCCCTAAACCCAACAATAACTCTAAATTATTCCCAAAATCAGAGAAGAATTAGTTGGATAACAATCATGTAGAAGTACATAACCCTATATAAGCCTAAACTTAGCATAAACTGTAAACGTATCCCTTAACTATGGCTGATCGGAATGTTGTTCCAGGATCAACATAGATACTAATTCAGGAATATGTCCTACTTGGTGAAATCACACTAACCATGCATTTTCATTACATCTTTCAGTAATCCAATCAGCTCCCAAAAAACAAAATCATGCACCTTTTTCATCTTTCTCATTTCAGAAACATTTCAAGTGGTTGTATGTCACGATAGTAGAAAACGTCCATTTCATGGCAACTTTAAGCATCTGAAACCTAAAATAAATGTGTGACTGAAAACGCTGATAAGTTGTGATCTGCATGAGTCTTTTTCTGTCTCATCGTAGCTATTGCGGGAAAGCAGATTTGAAATTAGCAGCTGATTGTGAGACGCACTGAATCTCTAATCGTGATCGTAGCCTACGCTCAAAGGGTTCATCTTCAAAGCAGTAAGCACATAAGCAAGCAGTATTGAAAAAAGCAACATTATTTGAGCATATAACGTATGTGTCATTGTCAGGTATTTGAGTTATTTTGCTAATGTTTTACAGGACTCCAGACAAGAAGAACAGTGTGGTAATTCTCTAATTTCATTTCTTGTGACTTAGAGAGCACAGAATGTTTTATTGCACCAAATATTAGATAATGCTTTGATGTACTGTTTGTCTTGTTCACCAGATCATGAAGACCCATCAGTTCTCTATAATTCTGCTGCTGGTTATTTGTGCATCGCTGTCTGTTAACAGTCAGAATTATAAGGCCTTCAAACACAAACATCTGGCTCCAGCTGGCATGAAAATAGAAGACTGTACCACTCTGATCGTCACAGAGAGAAATATAAAAGAAAGAAATAAATGCAAAAAAATAAACACCTTCATAACTGAAACAGAGGACAAAATTAAAGGTGTTTGTAACACGCCACCAATAGATGGAAATAATCATAAAGGCACTGGCTTTAGTGTGATTAACTGCACCAAAATAGACAACATAGCTGATTGTAAATATGAAGGTGTTAAACTAACTACTGACATTATTTTGACGTGTAAAAATAAAAAGCCAGTGCATTATGGACGTTCTAACAATTCAAAAGGCTAAATATAGCATTGTATAGCAAATCTTCCCCATTACGTTGTTATTTCTTCCTTTGTCATTTGATTTTCCACTGGGGTTGTTTCAGTGTACTAGTGTCTTGGTTAAATCTGTCAATGACTTGTAGCCAGTATGGCAAAAAGAATGGAAAAGGAGAGAAGGAAATATTATGTGATTTTATTTTAATATTACCTGATTATACTTATTGAGAGTCTGTACAAAAACAGAGAAGGAAAGAAAGAGGAATGAAAAATAAAGTGATTTTTTTGCCACCTGTGCTAAAACCCCCTTAATAAAACTTTCTACCAGCATTAAACCGGTCTCCTATAGATTATTTTACAATATAAAGACCAAGGTAAATTGTGCTTAATTTGTTCTCTGGGAAGCGTGCAAGTATCTTGTGTTACTTCCAAAGGGCACTACTAAATAAACAAAAGATATTGTGACAAAATAATAATAATAAAAAAATTCACAATCTTCATCCTTTTTAAAGGGGTGGTCCACAGTGTATTTGTAAAGCTTGGTTGTGTTTATAAGCTGCAAAGAAATGTGTGCTCATGCTTCACTCGTAGAAAATCAGGTTATTTTTGTCATCTATCTTTGATTATATACAGCTACTCAGCTAACATGAAAACGACTGTCTCCCTGTGTTTTGCTTAAGTTTCCTCCGGTCGCTCCGGTTTCCCCCCACAATCCAAAGACATGTGCTACAGGTATCTGAGTGTGAATGGGTGTTTCCCAGTGATGGGTTGCAGCTGGGGAAGGGTATTTGCTGTGTAAAACATACTGTATGCTGGATAAGTTGGCGGTTCATTCTGCTGTGACGACCCCTGATGAATAAAGGGAAATGAATAAATTAAATAAAAACTAACCATATAATTTGTAGTGAACAATTCATCTGTGAGAGTCATTAGAAAAAAAGTTTGCCTTTAATAATAATGTAATATTTATAATAATAATAATAATAATAATAATGTAATATTGATTGAAATGTTTGGTTTCAGTTAAATTGTCTGAGGCATTGGACGTGGCTGACATCACGCCCATCCAGCTGTTAGATCTGACAACAAACAGAAATAGTGAGGAAGAGGTGTCTATTAGGTTGTAATAACTCCCCTCAAACCCTGTTCCCCATCTTTCTGAATGAAATGCCTACTTTACTACATCCAATCATTTCGCAGTAGAAGAAACCAAGCCACGCCCACTGTTTTCTCATTTAATATTCTGTTTTTGTCACAAAAAAAAAAAAAAAAAAAAAAAACTGTCACAGCTTCCAGATCAAGAGGACTTTAAATGTGAAGCTGTTCTTGGACACTGCAAACGAAAACAAAAAATATAAGCCTATCATGCAATCGTGTTTGTTTATTCAATACACGTTTATGATTTATGCGAGTTAAGTGTCAGAACGCTAACATTATTAATGCCCGCATTTTAGCATTTACCATGTTACTGCCATAGACTGTAAATGCTTACTGCAGACCAGTTTGGGAAAGTTGGTGTGCCTTTCATCTAGTAAATAACAGGAAAACAACTACAGCAATGATGTAAACATTTACTTTCCATCCTAACAATTCCACACGAAAAATACTCTCGTAATTTGCAGTAAATATTATAGCTTTTCTGATTTTCTGTAGTAGTTTTGTGTCTACAATTTG
>CAIGQZ010032594.1:6667151-6686497 GCA_903798205.1 Danio tinwini
AATTACAGCATGGTACCACTCAGAGATTTAACATTAATAGAGGCATTTGTCAAGGCTGCCCTATTGCGCCTCACCTTTTTTTTCTTCCTATGCAACTTTTAGCCTTCAATATTCAAAATAGTAATTTGAAAGGCATTTCTGTGGCAAATCGATCGTTTTTAATTAGTCAACTGGCTAATGACACAACTCTTTTTTTTTTTTTACAAAATAAAGATCAGGTCATCTTAGCATTAGACAAAATAAAAAAAATTTCCTTAGCTTCTGGTTTACATCTTAACATTCATAAATGTGAACTTTTATCTATAAAAGACTCTACTACTGATAGTAAAATTTGTGATATCCCAGTTAAATCTTAAATAAAATACCTAGGTATAATTATATGTAAAGATAAAAAAAAAAGATCAAAGCTAAATTTTAAACCTCTTATACTCTCTATGCGGCGCAAATTAAATTCTTGGTTACAGCGTGATTTATCCGTAACAGGTAGAGTGTTACTTTCTAAAGTAGATGGATTATCCCAAGTTATCTATCCCTCTATGGTCCTGGATGTTTCTGTGGAATTCTGTCGAAGACTGGACAAAATTATAGTTGACTTTGTTTGGAACTGTAAAACTCACCTAATTAAAAAAAAGTGTTATGCTAGCTGATCGGACCATGGGGATTTTAGTGGATTTTTCCACACTTAATAATTTATTTAAAATTAAGTGGTTAAAGACTTTTTTTAATCAACCCAACGTCATGTTGGAATTTTATTCCAAATTATATTTTTAGCTTAGTTGGAGGTTTAAATTTTTTGTTACGCTGTAATTTTGACATCTCTACATTACCACTAAACGTATCTAGTTTTCATAAACAGGCTTTAATTAAGTATAATTTTTCCGTACCTATTTTATTTGGAATAATAAAAATATTAGTTATAAAAATAAATCTCTTTTTTAAAATAACTGGTTTAATAAAAATATACTTTTAGTTAGTCAGCTCTTAGATGACTGTGGTGTCCCTTTTTCATATGAAAAATTTATGCATCAATTTTCTTTTCCTGTTCCCCCCAAAGAATATGCCATAGTTTTTGGTGCAATCCCTGATTGTGTTATACCTTTAGTCAAAACTGGCCCCAAAGGTTCTTTAGATTATTTTATTTTTGACAATACAAACCTATTTGTTGACCAAACTCTTCTTAGTTCTATGTCAAACAAAGATATTCGCTTAGTTATTAATAGTTCTTGGATCTCTTTACCTGCTTGCATAGGTTCTGGAAACAATATATTTGACGACATAGATTGGGAAACAGTTATGGCGTCTTCGGAAAAAAATCGTTTTATCTAATAAAGCTGTTGAAGTCTCAATCAAAATCAATAATAATTGCTACCCAATAAATGGCTAAATTTAATAACAATATTTCCCCTAAATGCTCATTTTGTACTCAATATGATGAAGCACTAAATCATTTATTTTGGGAATGTACTTACTGTAAAGTGTTTTGGGTTGACTTTTCCAATTTCATTAAAAAAATCTTATTTCCAAACTTTTGTATTTCCCCAAAAATTTTATTCTTTGGTTACTCTCTGAATGTAGATGCTTCTCATTGTAAATTTATTGTTAATTTATTGCTTTTTTTTGGCAAAATTTTACATCTATAAATGTACATTTTCAAAGAAACACCCTTACTTTTTATTTTCAAAAAGGACTTTGATTTATTTGTGAACTCTTTAAAAGACTCTAACAATGACATTGCATGTAAAACTCTCTTGGTGTAAATCATTTAAACTTGTTTAATTTGCTGGAATTTTATTTATGTAACCCTCTTTGTCTCCTTGTTCATATTGTATCTTTGTAATGTTCTCTCTTGCATTAAAAAAAATAATAATAATAGGAAAAAAAAGTCAGTTTATAGCCTAATGTTAGCTTTTCAATTCTTGCTTTTGCATTCAAGATCCAAAAATGCTAAAAGTTGTATTTTTGTGTGAAGATTATCCGGCTGGACAAAATGTGTAAGTGTAATGAACAGTGTTTAAACACAGAGCTTATTATTTGCAATCTTCAAAAAGCGGTTTTATGCTAGCAGCCAATCTGCTTGTTAAGTTTGACGTCACACGAAGGAGCTTCCGGGTCCAAGCGCTCTATGAAACTGAATGAGACTCATCAAATGCTAATAATAAACGTTTACAAAATGCTGTAATACTTTCGAAAATCACAATCACAATATATATGTCCATGCCTAATATCTGATGGCCAGAAAGTGATACATTTTTTATAAATTGTTAAAATTTTGGTATTTGTGATGCAGCAAGCCCAGCGATTGTTGTGTACACTATGACTTTCTATAAAATTCACTTTATTGTGTGATATGAATAAAAAGATCATAAACGAATATTTTGTCAATTCAAATAAGTGGCGGCTTGGACCCGGAAACAGTATTACATATGTCACCAACACGTCACCACTTTTTTTTTTCTTTTTAACACGTCACCACTTAACAAGCGGATTAGCCTACAAGATGACGTCATAGTTCCTCCACTCTATTGAACGTCCAGTATTGACGTCCACAGGACTTCCATATTAGGTCTAATTGAAGGCCAAATGTGGTTATTGTGGACGTCTTTTCTACGTCAAACCTGAACTCATTTTAGACATAATTTTATACTGCTTATATATATATATATATTTTTTTTTTTTTTCTTCTTTGGCTCTCGACGAAGGCGGTCGCACTTTTTCCCTCTCCGTCCCTTATCTTCCCTGGCTGGCTCTTCTTGTCTCATCTTATTCTATCTCTGAGGCTCTCCGTGTCCTGCTATCCAAACGAATAAGGAATTATGGATCTGATCAACTGGTCTCTGAACGCGATTGACACCATCTTCTCAACGAGAAGTTTGGGCTCGGGAGAGCCCACTTGTCCTGCCGGGACGTTTGCAGCTGGATACGTGATGGACAGGTGGGAGAAGTGGCGTGTCGTGTGCCTGGCTGCTCTGTCCCTGGAGGATATTGAAGATATCAACCTATTAGGAACTTTGATAACAGGGTTTCTGCTGAAGGGCTTATGCGGGGCCCTGGGGTATCGACGATTGATGAAAGCGGTCAGTGCTGCTCAAAACCCCACCAAGCTGGCCGGCTTGATTGAAACTATAATGGGCAGATATGCTGCTAATCAGACTGCTGTATTAGACCGCAAATTTGAAAACATCGGGGTCAAATTAGCAGCTTTGCAACAAGATTTGGCCAGGACTGGAGACGAGTGACGGACATTAAATATCTGTAAAATTGGCAGATATTGACCTAAATTTGAAATACTTTCTTCTCTTTCGGCTGCCAGTGTTTTCCCAGCCAGATGGCCTCGGCTGGAGAAAAAACAACTTCTGGATAGCAAG
Organism: Danio tinwini; assembly: GCA_903798205.1. Classification (NCBI taxonomy): domain Eukaryota; kingdom Metazoa; phylum Chordata; class Actinopteri; order Cypriniformes; family Danionidae; genus Danio; species Danio tinwini. Next base: position 6,670,517 of record CAIGQZ010032594.1, read on the forward strand.
ATAAGGAGACGCTCTGAAATTCCTGTCCCCTGCCAAGGACACCTGTTGGACTCTACAGGCTTACACACACACACATACACAGCTACAGAGAAGACTTTCATTACAGAGCCCTTATCCAACGCCTTCGTGTGCTTTCACCCACTGGAGGGGGTAGGCGGGTCTGTGACCAGCGCTTCTCACAGTTGCAGGACGGATGGCTGCCCGCCCTTACCGGACTATATCCACATCCCCTGTTCCAATTCCCTGTTGCGATGTTTTGTCTTGTCTATGTGTTTATGTGCTTGATTGCCAAGGCTTTTTTAATTCCCTGGTCACACTCTGCCCTAATTTAAGAGCAGGGTGAGAGGGAGTTTTTTTTTTGCCTATCTTACCTTATGTATCTTGCTTCCTTTGTTTTCTAAATGCTACCTCCTGTTGACCTGTCTCTCCCTGGAATGTGATGTTTGTGTATGGTCGGGGGGGTCCAATTTCACTATATGTCAGTGTATGTGAATACATGGAGGTATATGTGACAAATAAAGGCTTGATTGATTGATTGATGCTCTGTGCATAACTGTAGTCCCATTTATGAAGGTGGCATACTGTTTAAAATCATTTGATTGTTAACTGTTCTGTGATGGATAATTGGGTCTGGCAGCTTAGAGCAGGATGTTTTTCTGCAGCATGTGTAGAAATCCGGGTTTACCTCTTTCTATCAGAGCAAAAACAGTGGCACGCTTGAGCTCAGCTTCCGTGAACAATAAGCCCCGCCCCTTTGATCTGATGGGCCATCACCGACATTCTGAATAAAAATGAGCTTTATTCGTCAAGTGTGGGCAAACACACACGTTTTATTTTTTCTTGTGTGTTGTTACCTTTTATGTGGTAAATAAAAGTAAACAATTAAAAATCTTAAGTTAAATATATGCACATCTTGATGGTTCATGTGCATTGTTGACTCCATTAACTGTAGAAATAAAAAAATAATATTTAAATAAAATTATTCACAATTAAGTGGCTTTATGCGTAACATAATAATGTTATTTACAATCAAAGTATATAAAATTCTAATGCTATTGTAACAGAATGATATTCCAACATTTCCATAATGCGTTTAAAAAATAACCGACTGGGAACTAAAAACTAATGCTAAGTGTTAATAGCGAAAGCGAAACCACCAGCACATGTAACGGTTTGACGTGTAATTCACGGTTATGACCAGTAGATGTCGTCAAAGAATAAAAAAAAATCTCACAGTAATGATGTGTTAAGTTATAGTCTCTGTGTGTTTGACAGGTAAGCCAAACTATCAAAACATCTCAAACATATCATACATTCTCGCTACTTAGACTGAATCATTCCCAAAACGCCATGCTGGCTCTGTTCCATTTCAGTCAGACACTCAGATAAAGTGACCAACGGTAAGCATGACATACAGACTGAAAAACATGTTATTTAGATATTTTTTTGAAATGCAAATGAAAAATGTCTTGTCATACCTAAATATTTAGTTTTGTTTTCACATCCACACAGTGAAATCAATAAAGCAAAATTGTTGCATGTCTGAAAATAACTTATTTTCATGTGGAGCTAGTGTTTTTTCAGCTGTTTTTACCATTTCTGATCGATAACTATACACCTATAACAAAGTCCATGTTCTTACACTGACTGTGTCTGACAACCAGTGATTTAAAATAACACAAATAGTTTGAAGCACGAAAATATTCTGAACAATATATTTTTTTTTAGCTTGCCAATATGACCAGCTAATAACAAATAAGGAATTTCCATCAAGTATATAAAACTGTCCAAGGGCATATGTTTGCACCGTGATTAATGTTCACATTAGGTCCAATAGTATGTGGATGCAAACTTGGATATGCAAGCTGAGAGAAACTACATACCTCATGCATGCAATGTCAGACACAATGCACTCCATGGAGCGAGTGACATCACTACAAGGGGTAGGGTTAGGGGCGCATTAAAAGCATTGCATGCAGCTCAGCTTGATTTGCAGTAAATAAATTATTTATACAGAAGAATTGTGTTAAACAGGAAAACAGACAAAACGCTTATATAATATATAAATATAATATATATATATAAAGTTAAGGTGATTTTGAAGCAGCGGGTAAACTAAGAAACACATAGAGAACACATTTAATTTATATTTTATTTTATATAATTTGTATATACTGTCCATAATATACATTTTACATGGGCCAACTCTGGGAAAATTAAAATATTCATCTTTATTTCTATAGCTCTTTTACAATGTAGTTCTAGGCAACTTAACAGTGTCAGTCCAGTTTTCAGAGTTGAAGTTCAGTTTAGTGAGGTTTAATTTTCACTGCTGAAAGTTGAAAAACTGAAGAGCAAATCCATAGTTGCGCAGCTCCACAAGTCTTGAACCAAGCAAAGAAAATCTATCTGTGAGCTACAGTTGAATAATAATAGCATAGATAAAGTTATAACAAAGTTGGGGGGGGGGGCAGGGGGGCAAGGTGCAAATTTAAATTTGTGTGAAGACAAAAGCTACATTTTGTCTCTCACATGTACAAAGCTACAACCTCAAAACTATTCTTTACAAAAAAAGCAGTTTTCTCTTTGGGGATATTCAAGGAAATGGAGTTAGATGTTGTAGTAGTGTATGTTCAAGTAAAGTTGCAGGAGCTTTTGAAGACATTCAGGTATCAGACTTAGTAGTTTTATAAATGAAAGTATAACAGTGTATTTGACTTTTTATATGTAACACTAGCTGTTTTCATAATCCTATTTTTATGCACATTTTAGAATCTCTCGTCTGCGCTCCCAAAGGGCGCCTCACATCTCCAAAAGCTACTGCATGTTCATTACATTTCATCTTCTGGTGCGCATATGATATATATATATATATATATATATATATATATATATATATATATATAAAGGCTCACAGTGACTTCTACTACTGCAAACATATTTTTTCTTTTTGGTATTTGACACCAGTTTATCAGGAAGTGGCAATTTTGATCTTATTGAGTCTTGAGCTTTCTATTGACTCGTTGAGCTCTATTCACAAATGTTTAATGCAATATTCCAGTTTTGCGTGCAAGTCTAATGTCCATCTTTAGAAACAGCTATTGTCCATTTAAAAGAGTTTATAATTCAATGACGTGTTCTGTAAGGTGCTTTAGTAACCATTGTGGTGCAGAACTCCTGGACGGGGTGTATTAAAGTGTGTATTAAAGCTGGCCACAGGTGTCTGAGTTGAGGAATTGTCCTGTCAACAAGATGAATGAGCACAGAGAGCTGATCCTCGACTTATCCTTTTCAACACCTCCTCCAAACTGAAGCTAATTAGTTTATTTAGCAGACTTTCTTCATGATTGTCCAATAGCATATTCTCACTAGTCTCTCTTTCAGTATCAAAGTGCATTGTTTTTATTGGCAGCCTGAGTCTGATTTAAGAATCTTCCATGGCCCTCAAAGGAATGCTACGAAGATCATCAGCATCACCTTCCTGTTGGAAAATTCACAAAATGTAAAAGTAATGATTACAAATGAAGAAGTAGTGTTGGAATTGCATTTCCCGCTGTTGTTAATGGAACACAAAGGTTTTATTTTTTTGGCCCCTAACATTTCTTCAATTGTATCCAAATGTAATCTGTAACACACCTGTGCAAAACCTTCTGCACTACAGTAATGAATATTTACTTCATTATCACATCTAAAATGATAATAAACTCTTTTGAAAAGTGGTTTGTATCAATTGTTTGATTACTGGGAGTTATTAAGGTTACTGTATTTTTGTTTATAGTGTTGACATTGCCTCACATTGGGTTTTACTTTGTCTAATATCAATCTCAGACATTTTAGATGAAGAACAAATTAACATAGTCTGCAAATTCATTTACTAAACATGTTGTATTTCATATTTTCAATGTGTACTGACACTGTCCCTTCTTAATTTGTAAAATAAAAGATTTTAAAAAATAAATAATTTATCAGCTGCAGAATTCAAAGAGAAACCAGCGGGTGCGAGTGAACGGATCAGTTTGATGTGATACAAAGTTGTAAACACTAGACCTAACATCTAGCATTGACATGTCCCAACACATTGAAAAGCTTTGATTAATGAAAATCCATTTGCAAGTAGTTGTAGTTGATCATTTGGTATCAGAAGTGGCTTATATGAAAGGCAAAGGCCTCTAGATTACTCTTATTTGACCAAAATAAAATATGATCATGCCTTGATTTTTAATTATTTTATTAGGACAGTAAGACTGACTTTACTAAGACAATCATCTTGTCACTTAACAGAAATAATGCACAGTATAGAATATAAAGTCATGCTGCAGTGGAAACAGAATGAATATTGTCTATGACTCCCATGAGAAGTACTGCATCCATACATCTCTGCAATGACTCCAATCACATAATAATAAAGTCATCTGGAATGGCAAAGAAAGCCTTCCTGTAGGACTTCCAGAGTTCATCAAGATTCTTTGGATTCATCTTCAATGCCGCCTTCTACATCTTACCCAAGACATGCTCAATAATGTTTAGGATCTGGTGATTGCGCTGGCCAATCCTGGAGCATCTTGACCTTCTTAGCTTTCAGGAACTTTGTTGTGGAGGCTGAAGTATGAGAAGGAGCGATATTCTGCTGAAGAATTTGCCCTCTCCTGTGGTTTGTATTGTAATAGGCAGCATAAATGTCTTGCATGCCCCCATACTGAATGTAACCCCAAACCAGGATTTTTCCTTCACCAAACTTGACTGATTTCTGTGAGAATCTTGGGTCCATGTGGATACCAATAGGTCTTCTGCAGTATTTGTGATGATTTTGGGATGCAGTTCAACAGATGATACATCAGAAAAATCCACCTTCTGCCACTTTTCCAAGTGATCAACAAGAGGTCAAGTTATTATTTGCTGCTCTTACAACTGGGATCGACGACAATACTTTTGTCAGGTAGTGTATATATAGGTTTCCAGCATTCTTCAGCATAACTTATTTTGTGTTCAACAAAAGAAATATACTCATATTTGTAAAGGGTGAGTAAATGATGCCAGAATTTCCAGTTTTGAGTGAACTATCTCTATATTGAATGATACCACTAATATTTTCTATCTTGTTAAATCAGCTGTGTAATACTTACATCCTGTGCTGCTGCTCCATCATCTCTGTGGCGAAGATGATAAATCACACCAGCAACAACAGCAGCAGCAGCAGCGATGACAACCAGCAGAAGAACTATTCCTGCTATTGCACCTCCAGACAGATGTGAACGAGAAAGAGCTGAAAAGAAACGGTCATTATTATCAGAGAGTGACGGATCTTACATTCAGTATTTACCAACAGCTTTAATTCACATTCACACTTCCCTGCTTTAGTCATCAGGGGTCAGTTTCAATAAGAAGGTTTAACCAAACTAAACTTTGAGTTGAGTTACTCTGAGATGGGGAAACTCTTGAGTTTTCGTATCAGATTAATAGAGTTAGTTTACTGAGCTCTAAGTAGACTGACTCTAGGTTCAGCACATGCACCATGACAATGAAAGACATGATCAATAGAGCTCCGATATTAGGATTCAACATGGCAATGGCACACACAAAAAAAAAAATAGTCTGGATATGAGAAAAAGATTAATTCTGATCACTGGTATAATATCACAGAACGTAACTAGAAATAAACTAATAGGCTAATAGTTTTCCCAAGATTCAAAAGACAATAATAATACTTTCACCACGTTATGACTGCAATGAGCCAATTTTCAGCAACAGAAGTTATTTAAAGTGCAAATAGCTCTAGATAGAATAGATCTAGCTCAAAATATATTTAATACCATGTAAAAAGTAGCAGTTCATTGCAATGTGTAAATAATAATAATTAGACGCCACATATTTGAATAGTTTATAAACCTTACCATTTCGTGAGTGAGAGCATATTCTGTGTTTCTGAATGGCTGTATTTACATTTCTGTCGTGTTTCGTCTGGTGCAAACAGCCAAACTGCTCATCACTGCGTATCTCGTCAAAGCGTGTTGTTAGGACACGTGGTTACAATGTAACCTGCTCACGTTCTTAATATTTATGTCATTTGCTAATTAATAAAACCTCATGTGGAACTGAATCATTTCGACGTCTGATACTGACCATTTCGGTCTCAGACGTTTGCTTTCAGAGTCTTTCTGAAAGAATGAAGTACGCTGTTTTCCAACAAGGCAACCCAGAGTGCTGAAATATAATTGGCTAAACTGGCATTGTGCAGGTTAAATTTACCTAAACAAAGGCAGTGTTCCGGCACGGACAACCCATTTTCAAAACAGAATATCTGACTTCAGCATTGTTTCTTAGTTAAACAAGTATGTTCACTTGGGATGTTTCTTAAATATCTGCACACATATTATGGTATCTTTATGATTTAGAAGAGTCAAAAACTTACATATAGCACCTTTAAATTAATTATCTATATTTTTGTTGCCACTTTATTTTGGTAAAAGACATGTATTTTTGTCTCTAAATATATAGAGAATTGTACTTCTTGAGTTGCGCGTCCGTTTTATGTTGCTGACCCCTCCCTAGACGAGCATTAAAAATTGGGGTTCGTAACACCTTATATAAAATTTGAGATGACATTACGAACACTTGTTTTTGATTTGCATAAAAATTTTATTAGCACACAGATAATTTCACTCATGTAAAATGCAGTTCATGTAGATGCCCAAAGGAAAAAGATTAAACAACAACTATAATTTTCTGATAAAGAAATTCCATCTTAATTTAGGATTTCTTTAAATATTTAGACTTCAGATGCTATAAAATATTTAACACGAAAGAAAAAAAAAAGCATTTTTGTATAGTGTATAATCGTAAATGAATGAATTATTTACAAATTGCTTGCCCTTTAAAAATTGGGAGTGAAGAGCTTAAGAATCTGAAGAAAACCTGCTCCTCAACAGGTTAGCTTTATAGAGCAAGTTGTCCAGATAAAATCCCCTTTTTTAACCAGAATTAATCACTTAAAAGAGTGTCCTAGTTCATCTTTGCTGCAGTCTAATACAGACTTGTGTGTAGTATTGTGCATGCTCATTATATAGTTATTAAATATTGGCATGTTTAATCACAGTACAGTGAAACAAATAAAATCTGTGAAAAGTAATTTACTGAAAAGAAATATTTTCATGCCAATAAACTTAGTAAGAGTGTCAAAGTGAAAGCAATTTTTTCTCAACAATCTACAACCCAAAAATGTTTGCATTAAAGTATAAATTTTTTTTATAAAATACTAATACTAGAATAAAATACTCACAAACTACAGTAAGGCTGAATCCCTTCTCTCTGGTGATGCTGAAGTGTCTGTCACTCCTGATGAAAATCTCTAGTGTATAATTTCCAGAGTCTGTGTTTCTGATTTTAGTGATGGTCAGAGATCCAGATTCACTGTCCAGTTTCAGTCGGTCTGTGAATCTTTCTTTACACTGAACATCAGTGCAGATCTGACTCTGATTTACAGTGATTTCAGCGATGAGAATGTCATTAAAAAAACACTTCAGCACATCATGTGTGTCTCTTCTTACACCAGAATTAAAAGTGACAGATTTTCCTTCATTTTCCTTCAATTCGTTTTGATAAGCAGCAGGATCGTCTAAAACAGAAACTAATAGATTATTGGATGATCTTCTGTAAAAATAATGATGAACTCCACATAATAAAAAAATTCAAAGGCATGAGATGGCACCTGCAGCTTCTTATGAATAAAATAAACTATTAAAACCAACAGGTTATTAACAAAACTAATTTACTTTTAAATCAGAGTGAACTTTTGATGTAAACTGACATAAGAATGTGCACTTGTAAACAGAGTATCTATATTCTTAAGAAACAGTTTAGTAACAATACAAAAATTATACCTTACTTTTTCTTTAAATTATGTTTCAGCGATGCTTAAATTTTTACAAGTAACCTTAAAGTAATATTGCAAGAAAACATTGAATAACTCACCATGGACAGAAACATTAAATATGTTTTCCACATTGCCATTGACCAGTAGATGATAAAGCCCAGAGTGTGTGTTTCTGATGTTCATGATGGTCAGAGATCCAGTCTCACGGTCCAGCTTAAGTCTGTCTCTGAATCTCTCAGTGCCTTCATTACACTGAACATCTGTACACATAATACTGAAATCTCCATTGAATTGAGCGATGCGGATATTATTAAAAAAACATTCAATGTCTGCATACTGTTGTTTTTTAACACCAGTGTGTAGAGTGACTGAATCTCCCTCCGTCACGGACACCAACACATCTCCATAAACACCAGGCACACCTGAAGAAGATAATCAATATAAGCCAAGAAAACAATATACAACAGTGCTGTAAACATATTTATAGGCATAAGAAAGATTGTGAATAAATAAAGATGTCTATTTTTATTATACAACAAGCAAACAAACAGAAAAACATTACTGACTTTCACATTCATTTTTGACACTCATTTTCACAGAGGGTCACTTCAGCATTATGGCTGCCCTTAAAGGACTGCTTATAAATGTTTTATTATTTCATTGGAACACATTAAAGTAACAAAGAAATGTGAATGTTAGCATAAATGTCAAATAAATGTTACTTGTTTAGCGCAATCGTGACAGGATAAACATGTCACAGATTCTACTGAGGTAAAGTTGGTTTTATATTCACACGTTCTCTCTAATGATAATGATAATAATAATAACAGACAAAAATATTCTTAGCAAATTCTGAATAGTAAAATCAGCAGCCAATGACTATCAACGTACACGATTGTTCACAGTCAAATAGTGCTAATGTTGTTTAAGTCACGCTTGCATGTGATTTCAGACAGAATATTCAAAGTACCATCGTAAACAATATAGCATGTCACAAGTTGTCACTGAACGAATGTGCGAATATAAAAATCAACTTTACTTCAATCTCCCATTATTGTTTTCTATAATACTTTGAATACTCAGCGGGGATAAGTTGGTTTTGTTTTCGATATTCCTAACACATTCAGTGATGGACGGCAATAACTCAAAAACCTCTTATCCTAAAAAGATCTAAACTGTGTTTCCTACAAAAAGACAAAGCTTCAGGAATATCGAAAACAAAACCAACTTAAGCCCGCTGAATATTCGGTCTGAAATCGCATAAATATGACTTGTGAACAACATTAGCACTATTTTATTGACTGTGAACAATTTTGTACTTTGATTATCACTGGCTGCTAATATGATTTCACTATTTAAAATTTGCAAAGAATAGTTGTCTCAAAATATAGTATTAAAGAGAGAGTCCGGATGTGTGACATAAAACCAACTCTACCTCAAAGTGCGATACACGCAATTAAGAGGAATCTTTATAACAAAATATACTTCAGTGTTAAGTCCAGCAAATTACAGATATTTCCAGACAATCGTCTTTTTTTTGCACAAACTCTTGTCAGAGTCGCGTATGCCAATATGAACCCGCAATCAAAACAACCCAGTAAAAGGTTAAAGTCTTACCAAGGTCAAGTAGAATCAAGATCACTGCGAGCGATATAAATGTCATTTCTACGACACTTCCCAGCGGGAAGCATATCGTCATTAAGAGTTGGCCATCTTATTTAAGACGCAGTTCTTTCACTAAACTGAAAACTATTTATAGAATAATTCAAAAATAGCGGGTATCTTCTTTTTCTTCTGGTTAATGGCGGATTGCAAACCACGTTTAGTTGAAATACCGCCACCTACTGTACAAGAGTGTGTAACACCACGTCATTTTAAACAATTGTGCTCCGTTAGCTAGTTTCATTAATATATTTAAATAGCGCTTTCCTAGTGTTTATTCTTTTTCTTTCTCCTTCAATTCCCCAAATCCCCCTTAAATACTACTTCCTTCCTGCCTTCTGGACTTTAACTTTTAATTCTTGTCTTTGCATCTCAGGTTTTGCATTGTAAAATAACATGCTCAGCATTGTCTTTACCTCCACAGTCACAACGTTCATTACTTTTCCCCATTAGAAACAAATTGTAATGTAGTCCCGAATAAAATCCACTCTCAATCTTGCATTACAATTTCTTCTCGTCTGTCCTTTTTTTTAAATGCTTACCTGATTTTGTATTTCATAATATCTCCTTCCTTCCTTATCATTCTCCCACTATTCTGCCATATTTCAAATACCTTTTTTTAAACACTGCTTTTTCTTCACCTTTTCCTAGTTTTATTGGGACTGTTGTCCCCTTTTGCAATGTCTCTTAGATGTTGTCATTTTCTTCTGGTCTTTAAATGGTGATCCACACTCCCAGAAAGCCTTTTCCTTCACACCTCTGCTGGCAAAGGTGGCATTTTTGCAATGGGGAAAAAAAATAATAAAAAATATATAATTCAAAAAGGTCCTCATTTATTCATTTTCTTTCGGCTTACTCCCATATTTATCAGGGCTTCCCACAACGGAATGAACCACCAACTTATCCAGCACATATTTTACACAGCGGATGCCCTTCCAGCCGCAACCCAGTACTGGGAAATACCCACACACACTCTTATTCACACACAACGGCCAATTTAGTTCATCCAATTCACCAATAGCGCATGTGTTTGTGGGGAAAACCGGAGCACCTGGAGGAAACCCACGCCAACAAGGGGAGAACATGCAAACTCCACACAGAAACGCCAACTGGCTCAGCAGGGACTCAAACCAGTGACCTTTTTGCTGTGAGGTGACAGTGCTAACCACTGAGACACCGTGTTGCCCATTCAAAGCATATTTTGAAGAAAACTAGAAACCCGTAAACATTGACTTCTATAATTGTTCTTCCTACTATGGGTGAACTATTTCTATCTTGTCCACCTACTTATTTCCTTACACTCCAACATCAGCAGGAACCCATAAAAATCTGCTGTAATTATGGGATTGTTTAAACAAATGTTAATTTGTTGGTCATAATAATAATAATAATAATAATATTAATAATAATAATAATAATAATAATAATAATACATGTATTATTTAGTCATGTGAAAAAAGTCAGGAAATCCTGTGAAATTATTATTTTTGTCCATGTACAGAAAACTCCAAACCTCCTCCAGAATGACCTTACAGAGAAGATATACACTTACAGTCATTAAGTGGATCTAAAGGCGTTTGAATCCTCAGTTTGTCACCTATGGCTTTTCTAGCTTGGCTTTATTTTTGTTCAGTAAATATAATGACACTGTGTGAGCCTTCATGATGTTGTTCATCTAAGGTTTTATCTTAAAATTTAAAACAAATTTGAAGACCTGCCATGGACTTTTATTATGTCCTTTTATGAAAGACGTAAAATACAAAAAAAAAAAAGTTTTAAAGGGCACCTATTTTACCCCTTTTTTAAGATGTAATATTAATATTATGGTTCTTCTAAGTGGCCAGTTTAGGTTCAGTTCAAACACAATTCAGATTTTTTATTATGATGTGTTAAAAAGTGCCATTTTGGCAGCGTGTACACAGCTCGTTGTTTTAGGGGCGTCTTGCTTTACATGAAAATTAGTTTCGACTTCCCGCCCAACTTAAGGGGGCGGAGCCAAGAGCTCCCCCTACTTTGTGTATGGCTACAGACAGGCAGACAGAGAGAAGCAACATGAGTGAGTGGACCAGCATTCAGCTGTACATGTACGACTCGGACAGACCAAGCAGAGAGTACAAAATCATTTGTGTCTTTGTATAGTTTTACAGCCAACTGTTAGGGCTGGACAATAATTCGATATCAATATATATTGCGATACATTTTTTTTCAATAACGGTGATATGATTTTTGAACCCATTTCCGGTATTTCGATATAAATTTGCATATATATATATATTATATTATATTATATACAAAAGATCTTATACATGTATCACTTGTCACTAAATGACTTTCAGTGCTCAGCCGTCAGAAAGAGCGTGATGTCACCTGCGTGATGACGTACATCACAGATGCACGGTCTGACCTCAGCAGCGCACAGTCTTTTACAGTCTATGGCAGCACAGCAGTTGGTCAAGCACCGTGACCGTCGCAGAAAGTTAGCTACAAAATGAGTGCCCTGAATGCTGATGTGAATGAACAAGCTTCCACAAGTAAGAATGCAGATATACAGTTGATATAAAAGAAAAAAGACTAATGCAGTGGTGTGGAAGCTAAGTCTGAGAGTTTTATTTATTTGATAGATTATTTCAAATTTCCTGTTTGTAAAGGCTAAATACAAATGAAAAGTGAACATTCATTTTATTTTTTGTGCTGTTTTTATAAAAAAAAAGTTATGAGCCTGGAGGTATTATAGACTTTACAAATTCAGATTTAGTCATTTGTAGGTACAGATATCCATTGTGTGTGTTATTGGCAGTTTTTTTCCTGTCTTTTTAATATTGTCCATATCAATATCGGAATTATATCGTATCGATCGAAATTAAAAAATATATCATGATATAAATTTTTGCCATATCGTCCAGCCCTACCAACTGTGTGCTAGTTTAAAACTCCAAGTTGTAGCCTACACCGAGACTAATAACCAAGCACACAGTATTTACTTTGACTGAAGGGCATCACACACCGAATGACAATTGAAAGTATCGCACACTTTCGGCGCCGGTGTGTCACCTGATTGAACCTTATGTTTAGAATTCAGAAATGCATGCTGCTGCATGGCGCGACACTGCTTGTCGCCGAGCGGCGCTTCTGGTGTACAACCTGCTTGAGGCTATAACTAAAGGGCATCATACACAGGATGGGCCGCTCAGAGCCACACGGCACACCAGACGCGCACATTCGCATGTTATTTAAAATGAAACTATTCAGATAACGCTCTGTGGCGCGGCAGAAATATGAAGTGTCCTGAGCAGGGCCAGCGCGTCCATAGAGGTGACCTAGGCGGCAGAATAGTGGGTGAACCCCCGGTCCTCACTTTCATCCGTGACACCCTCCCCCGGTCCTCAATTTCATCCGCGACAACGCGAAATGCATGTCGTTGCGTGTCGTTAGTTCGTTATTTCCAATAGAGGGAAGCGCACGTGAGGCAACGCCCTCGCACTTTCCAGCTGCACCTAGTTAAGATGACAGGGAGCTTCTGTGACCGCGGGAAATGCAAACCACTACAGTTTAAGGAAGACACAATGAAAAGTACACATGTATGCAAACCCACCTAAAGTTGCAAACACTGGTGGCGAAGAGAGCGATACCTTGGTGAATGTTGAGCCCAATGAGCCTTACATCTCAAAATATAGCAAGGGTGTTTCTTTGGTGACGTCGCTTTGACTCACACGCTGAAAATGGCGGACGTGAAACAACATACTGAGGATATGGTAATGCGAAGCTGTCAATCAATATTGGTGGGCGGGGGGACTGCACTCCTACGTCAAGTTGCGGTCGGTCTCAAAACGGCTCCAATTGGTCCACCGTTTTTATGTTGTTAATTTGAAAAAAAAAGGACTGAGTGTGTTTATATCACCCCAATACGACAGTCTACACACTATACTGTATGTCTGTCCAAACAGCTTGAAAAGTAGATTTTTCACCATAGGTGCCCTTTAATGTTTTATTGTCACCGTTGTACAAATTAAATTCTTTAATAACCAAACGTAGTAAATCTGATAAATGAAGTTTGATCTGTTTTTTTTTTCTGATTTCACGATTTGCAAAGGTTTTAGTTTGTTTTGTGAGCGCATCAACTGTGAGTTTCATGAGACAGGAACAATCATTTCACCTACAAACCAAACACGTGTACAAAAAGCCCATCACTCTCAGCTACAAAACTGCCATCAGACCACATCTCTGAGGAAACCCGACTGCAGGCTGCAGTTTGACACGTTTAAGCTGCTAATACCTTCCCCACACATAAAAGCAAATAATCTATCTACTGATATTACTTTTAAAAAGATTTTATATCAATAAGTCACACTTTAGAATAAAAATTTAGGAATATTTACACAATATTCCATATTTCAACTACTTTTAGTTAAATTGGTAGCCTCGCTGTTTTAAAACCTTTAAGTGTTAAATTATAAATCAAAGACTATTTTTAAACGTAACAATTAACCAAAATATCATTACTATGTAACCATATATCATTCCTAATAATAAAGAAAATAGGAGGGTCAAACTCTCTTGTGGGCGGGTTCATGTTTTCAGAGGAGAGTCTTTAGTTTTTTTTTCATCAATCTTTTGCTGAACGTCTGGAGAAAATGTTTCGCATGTTTGTTTTATGTTTGTGCTGGTGGCGTTTAACTGGTAAGTTTAATATGTTATATTTTACACAGAGAGAAGCCTCAAACTGAAGCCTTAAACTGTGTATAATCTGAACGTTTCAGGTGTGTTTGGCGAGTCTGTGTCAGTGATGGAGGGAGATTCGGTCACTCTAAACACTGATACTCAAATATCTAAAGATGACATACAGTGGAAATTTGGAGCTGAAGACTCGATCATCGCTAAAATTAAACTTAAGGGCCAAATCTTCTCCACATTTGATGATGTTCTTGATGGAAGATTCAGACACAGACTGAAGCTGAACAATCAAACTGGATCTCTGATTATCATGAACATCACAATTACACATGCTGGAGATTATATACTACGAACAAATGGATTGAAACTGACAACAAAAACATACAGTGTATCCGTCTATGGTGAGTAGAGATCATCATTTGTGACTGCCTTTAAATTTTCATGTTTTATTTAAAAAAATAATTAATTGTGTAGTAACGTTAAGCTTCAACAACAGAATGTGAACAAGTAGACTATATATTAACAAACACAATCGGTGTTATAGAGTGTAAAGAAGCCTAGCTTTATATATGCACGGCCTGTGATGCTAACGAATTATAAGTATGCATAGCGAATAATTAGAAAATCAAATGTAAAATGTTTTTAGTAGAATACTATTGTATTTACTCATTTTTTAACTGAAATAAATTATAAAAAAAAAGAATGAAAAAAAAAAATCGACTCAAAAATTGTTTAACACAATTTAAAAGACCTTTCTTGATGGGGTATCATTAAAACAAACAAGCAAACAAAAAACTCAAAATGTGCCTAAAGTTGAATTGGGAACACAGTTTAATCAAGAGAAGTTAGCAGAGCTAAAGTTAAGTCCAAGTTATATTTTTAAAGCTGTTACAATGTCATAGAACAAAGTTACAAAACTGTAATAAAATGCTTTAGTTCTTTTAAAATCATATTATGTAATGTGTCTTTACTAACGTAAATACAACAACTAAGGACAAAGGATTACTGAAGGTGCCTTTTTATTCTGTTTTTTTCAGCTCGTCTGCCCATTCCTGTCCTCATCAGAGACTGTTCTTAATCCTCATCTTCATCAGTGCAGTATTGTTCAGTGTTGTGTTCAGTGGTGAATGTGAGTGCTGTGAGTCTCTCCTGGTACAAAGGAAACAGTTTATTGTCCAGCATCAGTGTGTCGGATCTCAGCATCAGTCTCTCTCTACCTCTAGAGGTGGAATATCAGGATAAAAACACCTACAGCTGTGTGATCAACAACACCATCAGCAACCAGACCACACATCTGGACATCAACACACTCTGTCCACCATGTCCAAGTATGGTAGCGCCAAAATAAGGGTTTAAGCAGAATTTCACTCACAGTAATGATGGTCTCCTTCAGGTCCTCCAGGATCTCTGCTAGTGTTGATCTCTGCTGCTGCTGCTGCTGGATCTCTGCTGATTATTTCTGCAGTCGGGGTCTTCTGGATTTACAGGAAACACAGAAAAACAGAAGAAGGTAAGTGTCACCTACTGCTTTACACAATTGTTATAATAAACATTACAGTGCATAAATAATAAATATAAATTGCAGTCAGTTAAATCAGTTAAACCACAATTATAAAAAATTAATTACAATTCATTTGTTGTAGATTTTATTCAGAATACAAAATGTATTATTCTACAAACTAATACTCTTCTGTAAAAAGCATAAAAACAGATATGTAGATCTGCATTAATTAAATATTTAACAAAATCATTATTTATGATGATTATATATATATATA
>CAIGQZ010032594.1:6697311-6710224 GCA_903798205.1 Danio tinwini
AAATAAATAAATAAATAAATAAATAAATAAATAAATAAATAAATAAATAAATAAATAAATAAATAAATAAATAAATATATATATATATATATATAACATAAAATGTTGAATATGTGGAATATAAGGAAATCAGAATAGAATGGAAAGTGTTTTTTTCTCTTTGGTTTATTTATTACAAATGCATTAATAAATGCCAAAAAAAAATAATTATGAATTTCTTCTGTTGAACACACACACAAAAAATATTATAAATGTTGGTAACCAGACAGTTGAAGTAAAAAAATAGTAAAAACAAAATACTACTCAGTCAACTCAGTCAACCATTTGCTACCAAAAAATTAGTCTAGATTACAGTGTGTGTGTAGAGATTTATAACAATTGTAGAGTAAAATAAATAAATAAATAAATAAATGTTAATTTTTGGGTGAGTTTTCTTTAAAAACCTTCAACCAGGGTGACACGGCAGCGCAGTGGTCAGCACTGTTGCCTCACAGCAAGAAGGTTGCTAGTTCGAGTCCCAGCTGGGTGAGTTGGCATTTTTGTGTGGAGTTTGCATGTTCTCTCTGTGTTGGCGTGGTTTCCCCCACAGGTCCAAAGACATGTGCTATAGGTGAATTGAATAAGCTAAATTGGCCGCAGTGTATGTGTGTAAATGAGTGTGCATGGGTGTTTCCCACTACTGGGTTGCAGCTGGAAGGGCATCCGCTGTGTAAAATATATGCTGGAATAGTTGGCGGTTCATTCCCCTGATGAGTAAAGGGACTAAGCCAAAGGAAAATGAATGAATGAATGAAACTTCAACCAATGCGACTTTAAAAGCCATTTTATGGGATTAGTGATCTAGAATTTTAAATGTAAAAAAAATAGAAAATATATATATTGTTCAAAAAGCATCACAGTAGTTACAAAGAATAACAAGTTATTTAAGTGTTCGTAAACTATTAGAAGCCTTAACCGGTGTATAATCAATGTTCTCCAGATGTGTTTGGTGGTTTGGTTTGGTTGGTGTGTGTCAGTGACGGAGGGAGATTCTGTTGCTTTAAACACTGATACTGAAATAAGTGTCAAAGATGATCACATAATGTGGAAATTTGGACCTGAAAAGGCTGAAATAGCTAAAATAAACATAAGGAGTCAAAACATCTCCATGTTTGATGGCCCTGATGGGAGATTCAGAGACAGACTGAACGTGGATCATCAAACTGGATCTCTGACCATCACGAACATCAGATCTGAACATGCTGGAGATTATGAAGTGATAATAAGTGGACGTAAATTTACAGTAAAAATATTCATAGTTTCTGTCTATGGTGAGTATAAAGATCATTTACTCTTCCCTTCAGCTAAACTTGCTTAAAAAAAATAATTTTATAGTTTGAGATAACAGATCTAATCATATTTCTCTTTATTCTCTGATGTTTCCAGCTCGGCTACCTGTTCCTGTCTTCATCTTCAACTCTTCTCAGTGTTCTTCACCCCAGTATAAGTGTTCAGTGGTGAATGTGAGTGCTGTGAGTCTCTCCTGATACAAAGGAAACCGTTTATTGTCCAGCATCAGTGCGTCTGATCTCAGCATCAGTCTCTTTCTACCTCTGGAGGTGGAATATCAGGATAACAACACCTACAGCTGTGTGATCAACAACACCATCAGCAACCAGACCACACATCTGGACACCAACACACTCTGTCAGCTGTATGAAGGTAAGGTAGCACCAAAACTAGAGTTTGAGTAGAAATACACTTACAATAATAACGGTTTCCTTCAGGTCCTCCAGGATCTCTGCTAGTGTTGATCTCTGCTGCTGCTGCTGCTGGATCTCTGCTGATTATTACTGCACTTGGGATCTTCTGCAGGAAACACAGAAAAACAGGTGAAGAAGGCAAGTGTCACCTACTTTTATTTGAAAACAAGAATTTTACACAAGTATCATCAAATATAGTCAAAATATCTGAGTCAATTAAAATCCACAATTAATATTATACACCGTTACAGTGTAATTCTATACATACAGTACATCTAAGTGCATAGAATCATGTGGACATACGGCCTAATGTCAAGTTAAATATGAATGTTAAATAATATCTGACAGATGTGTGGAATTTGCTTTGCTTTCATCACTTTTGTTGAGAAACAAACTATAAAAGCAGTAATGCAACAAAAGCACAGCTGCTGTTTATGACAAGTTACAATGTCCAAAAAATAAAATGTCTAAATATTAGATATGGCTATAAACTATATAATATAGTAAAAACATATAATCTTTTTTATGTTTTAAACTGTTTTATGACAAAATGTCATAAAAATAAACAGAAAAACAAATAAACAGTATGAAAAATTCAAAATTATTTCAAATGTGTTCAATTTTTGTGATTGAGTCTCAGCTTTTAGTCAACTGTTTTAACTGTGGTAAATTCTAGATGAAGACTGTTGAAGCTCTGCACTGGCTCCAGTTTTAGCCATAAATCCTACAAATAAATCTCAAATGTCTCAGTGCAGAAATGATGCAAAAATGTCATGTCAGTAAATAGCCTAATGTTAAAATCAATATGAACCTTAAAACTGGTAATAAACATAAATTTAACAGAACTTTCAAGTGAAATGTGTATATTAATGCTTTAATTTCTACAGCACTAATTTAAAATGCATCTTTTTTGTTTAAACAGTTGAGATTGTAACAGAGGTCACTTATGCAGAGTCGGAGATCAACAAAAGCAGCGTACATGAATCGGTAAGAGAATTTGTCTATATATATATATATATTGATCTGACATAGAAAATAGCATGATTAAGGATATTTATAAAAGCCCCAGAAAGTTGCAGGACAAAGCAATTTGTGATTTTGATAAAGTAAAATTAAAAAGTAAATTAAAAAAATAATTACATTTAAAATAAAGATCTTGAATCAGATCACTAGCAATAGCATGTTAGCATTATTCATTTATTAATTTTCTTTTCGGCTTAGTGCCTTTATTAATCTGGGGTCGCCACAGCGGAATGAAACACTTATTGTTTTTATTACCATTATTATTACTTCTACTACATCGCTGCACTAGTGTTTTACAATTATCACAGGGATGAAACAAAAACACTCGACCTAAAACAACAGAAAAAAATAAATAATTTAAAATAATATTTTTTTTTTTACTAATGTACTAATGTGGTATCTTTGATCAAACCAGCTTTACTCAGTCCTATTTATTAAATTTAGTCATAAGTTTCAGCTCTAATTGTCTGAGCTTTGAGAGTTTTTGCTTCCCAGAGCAGCTTGCTAAAACCAAAAAGCCCCTTTATACAGTTAAAGTCAGAATTATTAGCCCCCCTTTTAATTTTATTTTATATATATTTTTTTATATATATTTCCCAAATGATGTTTAACAGAGCAAGGAAATTTTCACAGCATGTCTGATAATATTTTTTTCTTCTTGAGAGAGTCATTCATTTTATTTCGGCTGGAATAAAAGCAGTTTTTTTTTTATCTATTTTTAAAGGTTAATATTATTAGCCCCTTAAGCTATATTTTTTTCGATAGTCTACAGAACAAACCATCGTTACACAATAACTTGCCTAATTACCCTAATCTGCCTAGTTAACTTGGTATATTTATAAGTTTAGCAATAGGAGTAGAGTGTAGAATAGCAATACAGTGTGGCATAGTATAATCATGACTAAAAGAACTTTAATTTTGAACAAGGAAGATTACAAGACTCCTGAATGAATGAATGAATGAATGTAAAAAAATAAATTAATAAATGTTAATAAATAAATGTTTACATGTTTTTTCTAAAATATATTTTATACTGCATCTAAAGCTAATCAGGAAGCATTTTAGATTAACAAATCTATTTTGTTGTGTTACTTTTACAGAACAGTAGAGAGGAGGAGCAGGTGCTGTATGCTCCAGTCCCAAGGTGAAGATGAAGAGACTGATGACAAAAAAAAAAATCTATATTAGTCATTGGAAATATTAGTTGAGATATCAAGATTAATGAAGTCTATAGTTGAGTTTTGGGATTGGCAAGACATGTAGATCCAATTCTAACCATAAATCGTACAAATAAATTACTTTAAGAATGGAATTATGACAATGACTGTGTTATTCAAGAATTATGAAAAAACTGGCTCCGAATACTGCAAGGCTGGAACATTGGAACAAAATCAGGAATTAAAATCTTGGACGTCCAACCATAGTTCTTGATAGATGGATAGTTTGCTGACAGAGGTCCAATATCAAAACAACTTAGGACAAGATGGGTAGGCTGATTACAATTTTTTTTTTCGGTGAACTATCCCTTTAAGCGCGAGTCGTCACTAGTTCACGCGGAAATAGGGACCACCTGACTGCTGTTGTGATACAAATGACGGACACACACACACACACAAAGTTGTAATAAACTAATGAACAACACCCATTCTTTTCAATTTTGAAAAGCCTTTTTAATCCACTTCATGTTGCCGACAGCTGGATATTTGGTTACTACCTAGTATTGATTTACAGAACATTTAAATAGCAGTTATTTTTGAGTTGCACTAAACTCGCTCAGGCTCAAGATACAGATACAATCATGGGACATTCAGTCAATGAAAATAAAAAACAAAACACGGTAATAAAACCGCTTCTACTTGCGTTTTACCGGATTCAGTGCGTCTTAAACTGTTCTGTGGTCGATGAATGGATCTGGCAACAGCTTGAAGCTTGGATGTTTATCTGCATCATGTGTAGAATTCCGCGCTTTTGCCTCATTCCTCCAAACCAAAAACAGCTGCGCGCTTAAGCTCAGCTTCTGTGAACAGTAAGCCCCGCCCCCTTGATCTGATTGGCTGTCACAAACATTCTGAGAGTGACGAGCGCTGCAGTGAGCCAGAACAAACTATAACAATGTTTATAAAAATCCTCCAGTATGACATTAATTAAAAAAGAAAAGTATTTTGAAATAATAAATGTATTTATTTTCTTTTTAAGCTAAATTCAGGTTTGGTACAAAAAATATTTGCTAATTGGATAAAAAAAATATGGGGGTAAAGATCAAGAAAAGACTTACTAGGCATAATTTATAATTATATCCAAATCCTGCAGTTTCTTTGCTTCATCACGGTTCTCTATTTCTTTATTTTCTTCAGTCTCTGTTCATGTGATGTTGATGCTCAAATGGCAGCCTAGTCTTATTGATTAATCTCTCGTGTTCCTACGATTATCAGCATGGTTTCCTGTTAGAAAATCTACAAAATGTAAAATAAATAACGAAGACTGATAAACGAACTTTGAAATGCATTTGTAGTTTGTAAAATACAGGTTTATTTTGGTCTCAAAATATTTAATACTCTTCAACTGCACCGAAATATCACCTGTACTAAATCTTCACTACAGTATTAAATAATTACTTATTTCATTATAACGTTTTAAATATGAATATGTAAAAGTTTCTAATGAGACACCCTGAAAGTCAGGTTTTCATTTAGTTTAGTTGGGAGCTGTTGATTTTGAAATAGCTTTTTGTTAATTTTAATCTTTTTAGTTCTCACAAAAAAGTGTTTTACAAAACGTGAATACCAAACTCATCACAGGTTTATATAAAATGGAACAAATATTAAAGCAAAGAATCACCCTGATAATTGCTGTGTTTATAACACACACACGGTTTATGTGCAATACAATATGCATTGTGTTGACTTTTTTATCTGTTCAAATAAGAAATAAAAATATTTATATAAGAGTATTTACCATTAAGTGTTACTGTAACTTAATAACGATAAGGCTATTGTAATATAGAACATTCTAGTGGTTTTTAAAGTAATAATGATATTCTAACATTTCCCTGATGCATTTTTTTAAATAACCAAATGGGAGCTGAAAACTAATTTCGTAAATGCAAACCGCTGAAGTTTAAGGAAGACACAATGAAAAGTACACATGTATTCAAACACACCAAAACTCACAAACACTGGCGGCGAGGAGAGCGATAACCTGGTGAATGTTGAGCCCAATGAGCCTTACATCTAAAAATAGAGCAAGGGTGTTTCTTTGGTGACGTCGCTTTGACTCACACGCTGAAAATGGCGGACGTGAAACAACATACTGAGGATATGGTAATGGCCACCTGTCAAACAATATTGGTGGGCGGGGGGACCGCACTCCTACGTCAAGTTGCGGTCGATCTCAAAACAGCTCCAATTGGTCCACCGTTTTTATGTTGTTAAATTGAAAAAAAAAAAAAGCACTAAGTGTGTTTATATCACCCCAATATGACGGTCTATACACTATACCTACACATATGTCTGTCCAAACAACTTGAAAAGTAGATTTTTCACCATAGGTGCCCTTTAAAACATCAGTAATGTTTACTTTTTTTTTTACTTGCCACAATGACCAACTAAAAAACAACCAGGGAGGAACGTTATATCTTTACTCAAGTGTAGCTTTTGGGTTGTGACAAAGTCTGGCCTATACATTATAATGAATGCTTCATTGATATAAAGAGGTCAGGCTAAATAGAGCTTTTCAATGCTTTAAAAAAATGCATTGTTAATCATTTCTTCACTTTTTTTTTTAAGTTTTCTCCAAGTGTAACAGGTGAATGTGCAAAAAACAGATGAGGGAAGAAAAATACACGTCTTTCTGAGCCTCTATAAAACTCTATTACCATTAAACTCGTCTGCTTGATTGTCTTGTATCTCAACAACACAAGACGTCAATATCTATGAACTTGAAACACAGTTTAGGAAAGATTCTGCAAAAGTATTTGTTTATGACTGTATGTGTTTTACACAAGGTTTTTGCACCTAACAAAAGGTAAATGTATGGTATTTTATGAAAAAGTTAACTAAGTGAATGTGTAAATATGAATTAGTTCACCCAAATATGAACATTTACTCACAAATTATCACCCTCAAGTGGTTTCAAACGTTTTTTGTTTCTTTCTGCTATTAAAGACAAATGAAGAAATTTGGAAGAGTGCTTAAAACATGTAACAAATTGACTTACGTTGTAGGTAAAGCAATTACTATAGAAGTTGATGTTTCACACAAACTGAAAAACACAAAACAGAGAGAACACAAATTAATTCAGATTTTTTTTTACCTATTGGTCTATAATATATATCCGGCAGCCCTGGGCTTCTGTTAAATGAGACAGAGTCTCTAACACATATTTATTCTGGAATCAGAAAATTAAAGAAGAAAACACAAATTGGCACAAAGCAAATTTACAATGAATTCTTACACCTTTACGGTCCATTGTCATTTGTAAACAGTGTACATTATATGAGCTACTGTAGGTAAAGTAACAAACAATTCACTCAGTTAATTTTAAAACTTTTTCCAAAAAATGTCCATATTTGAAACAAAAAATAATTGACACACCTCTTGCTGCACACCAAAGTATTCTAGCTTTAAAACTTGTAGCGTCTTGGTTTAATGATGGTCACCAGAACACAAATGTAAACACGAGACAATACAACATAAACACTGCATGGACAAAGTGACCCACACTGTAAAATATGATGGGCTCAATTCATTTCTATTGGGGAAACATGAAGGAATTAGGTTAACTTAATACATTTTACAAATTTAAATTATCTAAAAAAAACAAGCATTGTGTTGTTTCAGCTCATTTTAAATAGGTTTTAAATAATCAATTTAAACATTTTAATAAGACAGCAAAATGAGATTCTTTCTGTCAAATATAACAAAACAACTTGTCAAAAAGAGGGAAATAATGAAACCCTGCAAACAGATTAAATGCAAGTAAACTCAGTGCTCCAGAATGCCAGCATTTTTTTTAGAAAAATCTCTGTATTCACAATCACAATACATCCATATGAGCTCCAGTAATAACCAGTAACAAGTTATAGCAACAATTAAATCACTAATTGATTAGTACAAAGCTTATAGCCTACAATTTGATACAACCTCCCAACATGCCTTCATAAGAAACATGCTTGTTTCCTTGCCATCACTTATTGTCAACATCAGACACTAAACAGCACAACAGAGAATACTTGATTTGATGGATCTGTGATACAGAAGCAGCAAAGTTCAACAATTTATGACTAGTCATTAGCAATTTGTTTAATGCACAGACCTACTTCTAGTTTCCATGGCTTTTGTAGGACATTCCAGTCATTTGAGGCAGTAAACACAAAAGTGAAACAACCAACTTTATCTTCAAGGTTAGACAAGATAATAGAGTTAGATGATGCAGTAGTATGTGTGTTCAAGTAAAGTTGCAGAAGCTTTTGAAGACATTCAGGGAACAGACTTAGTAGAGTTTTATAAATTACAGTATAACGGTGTATTTGACATTTTATATGTAACACTAACTTTATTTATCCAGCTGTTTATGTGCATTTAGGAATAAAAAAATTGAAAACGCCAAGATGGCCAAATTTTGAAAATGCACAATGAACGAGTAGGATAAAAAAATGCTATCGGTTAAAAGAAAAATGTGCATAAACTACAATAAAAACACATTTAGCACCTAGTTAAAAAATGTAGCACCAAGTTTCTTCACGCTTCTCCAATAGTGAATTCTGTACAGTATCAAAGGGTTGCAATATGGCAGTTTCAGTCTGAATTAAGAATCTCCCATGTCGCTCAGAGATTGCCTTCCTGGTGGAAAATTCACAAAACATTAAAGAACTTATTAGACATGATTCAGGCGTCTTAGATTTGTTTCCTGCTGTTGTTTATGGATTACTTTTTTGTCCCTTAACATTTTTTCAATTGTATTCAAATAATAAATAAAATCTGTAATCAATCTGTAGAAAATCTCCTGCACTACAGTATAGCCATCACTTTATTAAATGTTGCTTTCTACATAAATATATTATGTATAATACACCCCACTACTACTATACTTGTCACGCTGGTAGACAAGGAAGACAGAGATGGTTATCTTTTCACAGTAGTTATTCAAAACAAAGTCACTAATCACAATGGGAATTCTGAGGTTTGATATATATATATATATATATATATATATATATATATATATATATGCTGTCGTGATCTTCGTTCACAGCAATATGAGTGTCTACAGTAGATGTTCTCGATCTCACTTGAAGTTCACATGCAGGAGACACAGCAGGTGAGTATACAGACACACAGTTCATCTAGCAGATAGCTGATCTTCTGGTAAACACAACACAAGTGTAAGCATTCCTCTAGATCGGTGAGAAGGATCAGTAAGCATGCAATGATCATCCGTTGATGAGTATACAAGCACACAGTTCATCAGAGTGATAGCAGATCTTCTAGTAAACATCAGATAAGAATAATCACTTCCCTTGATCTATATGAAGGACTCAAAGCCTCATAAGGAACATCCACGGAAGAAGGGGAGAAGACATAGGGGCGAAGATTGAGACAATTATCCAATTTCAATACCGGCCGACGACAGAGAGGAGAAGGTAAGTTTATATAGTGTCCTATGGTGATGGGGAACGGGTGCAACCCATTAGAAGGCTGGTGAGAGTTCACGGGATTGGATGGAGGTGGTTTGTGAAGGTAAACGCTGATTGGGTGAGCAGGAATGAGTCAGGGATGTGACAATACTACTACTAATAATGATAATAATAATAATATAAAATGTATCAATAGGCATAGTTTACCTCACCCCTGGCTTGTTCCAAACTTATTTATTGCTTTGTTCTTTTGAAAACAAAAGAATATATTTTGACATGTTGCAGACCTGTAACTATTAACTTCCATATTTGTTTTTCCTACTGGAGGGCAACGGCTGTTTTTTTCCAACATGCTTCAGTTCGTCATCTTTTGTGTTCAACAGAATAAAGAAACTCAAACAGGAGCAAGTCAAGGGTGAGTAAATGATGGCAGAATCTTCATCTCTGGGTACACTATACCTTTAAATACCATTTAGAGTTTTGTTCTGAATATTCCACATCTTGTTAAATCAGTTGTGTGTTATACTTACATCCGATGGTGCTGTTTGATATTTACTGTGGTGAAGATAAATCACACCAGCAACAACAGCAGCAACGATGACAACCAGCAGAATGACTATTCCTGCTATTGCACCTCCAGACAGATGTGAAGGTAGAGGAGCTGAAAAGAAGCAGTGATTATTATCAGAGAGTGACGGATCTCACATTCAGTATTTACCAACAGCTTTAATTCACATTCACACTTCTCTGCTTTGGTCATCAGGGGTCATTTTCAATAAGGAGGTTAAACCAAAACTCTGAAATTAAACTTGACCTCTGAGTTGAGTTATTCTGAGATGGGAAAACTCATCAGTTTTCAGTTTCAGATCAGCTGAACAGAGTTATTTCAGTCAAGTCCAGTACATGTAGGCTGACTCAGAGTTCAGCGAGTGCACTGTGACTGAATCAAGAGCTCCAATATTATTATTCACAATGGCAAGAGCACCAGACAAAAAGACATCTAAGTTTAATTCTCATCACTGTTATGACATCCGATGGGAGTACTGGCAGAATTGTAGGTTATTGAACTATTGGTATCCCACGGGCAAAAATTAAATAAAAATAATAAGGTTTTTTGAAGTGCAATTAGCATATTTTCAGCTCTAGATGTATCGGTCCTCACTCAAGATACATTTCACACTATGCAAAAGTATCAGTTTTGCAATAAGTGTAATAATAATATTAATAATAATAATAATAATCCATTCATTTTCTTTTCGGCTTAGTCCCTTTATTAATCCAGGGTCGCCACAGTGGAATGAGCCGCCAACTTATCCAGCATATGTTTTACGCAGTGGATGCCCTTCCAACCCATCACTGGGAAACATCCATACACACTCATACACTATGGCTAATTTGGCCTACCCAATTTACCTGTACCGCACTGTCTTAAGACAGTGGGGGAAACCGGAGCACCCGGAGGAAACCCACGAGAACGCATGGAGAACATGCAAACTCCACACAGAAACGCCAACTGAGGCTCGAACCAGTGACCTTTTGCTGTGAGGTGACAGCACTACCTACTGCGCCACCGCGTCGCCCATAATAATAATAATAATAATAATAATAATAATAATAATAGGATGCTATTAGAGCTAAATGATATTTATTTTTCTCAAACACTCATCAGGCAAGTCCACTTTTTTAACACTCATCGTTACTAAAAAATAAACTTGAAGACGTGAAAAGTGAAAAGAGATTTTGGCAAACCCAAATGAATTTAATCACAAGATCTCTGTGCTCTGTGTCACATTAACGCCCACAACACAGCCGCTGATATACACCTGTGTTGTATTTAACCTGATATAAAAGGCAAGAGCAGACAATTTGAACGCCCTTGCTGCAGATTTGCAATAAAAAAAGATTACACTCTGAGAGACGAATAATACCTTATGCTTTTTAGTTTAAAATGTAATGAACAGTTTTAATTTTGTTTTGGGTGGCACGGTGGCTCTGTTGCACTGTTGCTTCCAGCAAGAAGGTCACTGGTTTGAGCCCCGGCTGGGCCAGTTGGCTTTTCTATGTAGAGTTTGCATGTTCTCCCCGTGTTGGTGTGGGTTTCCTTTGGGTGCTCCGGTTTGCCCCACAGCCCAAACACATGTGCTATAGGTGAATTGAATAAACTAATTTAGCCATAGTGTATGAGTGTGTGTGAATGAGAGTGTGTATGTGTATTTCCCAGTACTGGGTTACGGCTAGAAGGGCATCAGCTGCATAAAACATATGCTGGAATAGTTGGCCATTCATTAGCCGAAAAGAAAATGAATAAATAATTTGGTTCTAAAAAATACTCACAAATGACAGTAAGGCTGAATGTCTTCTCTCTGGTGATGCTGAAGCGTCCGTCGCTGCTGATGACAATCTCTGATGTATAATTTCCAGAGTCTGTGCTTTTGATGTTTGTGATGGTCAGAGATCCAGATTCATTGTCCAGTTTCAGTCGGTCTGTGAATCTCTCTTTACACTGAACATCAGTGCAGATCTGACTCTGAACTCTAGTGATCTCAGTGATGAGAGTGTTATTAAAAAAACACTTCATCACATCAATCAGGTCTCTTCTTATGCCAGGATTAAAAGTGACAGATTCTCCCTGGTTTTTGTTTACTTGAATATGATTAGCATCAGGATCATCTAAAAAGCAAACCAACAGATTATTAGATGACCTTTGGTTAAAAAAAAAAAAATAATGAAAAAAAACGGTATATACAAAAGAATGAGATGACATGATTAGATGTTGTCAACTCTATCTTTTAACGTCTCTAACTTTTTAAAGCATGCACAAATAACTCACCATGCACGATAACATTAAAGGTCTTTTCCCTATCGCCGTTGACTGGTTGATATTTTCCAGAGTCTGTGTTTCTGATGTTCATGATGGTCAAAGATCCAGTCTTACGGTCCAGCATCAGCCTGTCTCTGAATCTCTCAATGCCTTCATTACAATGAACATCTGTACACATATCACTGACATCTCCATCAAGTTTAGTGTTATTAAAATACCATTTGATGTCTTCATGCTGTTGTTTTATAACACCAGTGTGTAGAGTGACTGAATCTCCCTCTGTCACGGACACCGACACAAGAACTGCATGAACACCAGTCATACCTGAAGAAAGAATTGATAAAGTCAACATAAGTCAAAGTAAAACATACAATAGTATATAATGGAGACTGTAAGTAAATGTGTCATAGTGTCATAATGTAACAAGCATATTTTGAACACATGTCCAGATCTTAACAAGCAAGTTGTTACAATTTCCAACTGTATTACATTCTGTGTTGATTCTGTTATACCAACAAAAACATTTCCCTGTATCCCAATAACAAACCATGGGTGACGAAAAAGTTAAAAAGTATACTGAATATGAAGAAGAAGGTATTTCTCTCTGGGACTAACAAGGAGAGAAAACAGATTAACAAGGAAGTTAAAAAGGCAATAAAGACAGCTAATATATATATATATATATATATATAT
>CAIGQZ010032594.1:6728912-6754396 GCA_903798205.1 Danio tinwini
CTGAACGTCTGGAGAAAATGTTTCGCATGTTTGCTTTATGTTTGTGCTGGTGGCGTTTAATTGGTAAGTTTAATATGTTATATTTTACACAGAGAGAAGCCTCAAACTGAAGTCTTAAACCGTGTATAATCTGATTGTTTTCCAGGTGTGTTTGGCGAATCTGTGTCAGTGACGGAGGGAGATTCGGTCACTCTAAACATTGATACTCAAATATCTAAAGATGACATACGATGGACATTTGGAGCTAAAAACTCTCTCATCGCTAAAATAAAAATAAAGAGGCAAAACCTGTCCACGTTAGATGTTCCTGATGGGAGATTCAGAAACAGACTGAAGCTGGACAATCAAACTGGATCTCTGACCATCATGAACATCACAAAAGAACATGCTGGAGATTATATACTACTGATAACTGGAATTAATCTGACAACAAAAACCTTCAGCGTTTCTGTCTTTGGTGAGTAGAGATCATAATTTGTGACTGATCAGTGCTGATCTAATTGTCATGTTTTATTAAAAGAATATTTAACACAGTAATAAAGTTAAGCTTCATCAGCAGGATTTAAATAAGTGGCCTATATTCACAAACACATTATATACAGTAAACTAGAGTTATCTGTGCACAACTTGTAATGCTTGCTAATAGATTATATGCTAGCAAAGCAGAAAACCACAAAACCAGTCATAGTTTAAGTCAAAACTACACCTGAAAGCTGAATGAATATGCTATTCCAGTGATTTTTGGATTTGGATTGTTAGGAAATGACAATGTTTGGTTTAGATTTTCAAATAGTTGAGTATCCCGAGTCTGAGGGTGCAAAAACGAAAACATTTTGAGAAAAAACACCTTTAAAATTGTCTAAATGAAGTATGCAATATATACGCATGCAACATAAGATAAAATCAAAGTGCTCTAATTTGTTTTTTAGAGAAATATTCATTCATTTTGTAAACAGAAATAACCGATTTACAAGAAAAGAAAAAGAAATAATTAACAAATCAACTCCAAATCTTGTGTAAAGCTGTTTTTAAACTGTTCTTCTTTTAAGCTTTTTTAACACGTAAAGTTAACCCTCATATTGTTTACCCAAACAGTAAAAATTATGTTGGTGTCTCTCTATTCTCTGATGTTTTAGCTCGTCTGCCTGTTCCTGTCATTTTCCACTCTTTTCAGTGTTCTTCATCTCAGTATAAGTGTTCAGTGCTGTGTTCAGTGGTGAATGTGAGTGCTGTGAGTCTCTCCTGGTACAAAGGAAACCGTTTATTGTCCAGCATCAGTGTGTCTGATCTCAGCATCAGTCTCTTTCTACCTCTGGAGGTGGAATATCAGGATGAAAACACCTACAGCTGTGTGATCAACAACACCATCAGCAACCAGACCACACAACTCAACATTACTAAACTCTGTCAACCATGTTTAGGTACGGTAGCACCAAAATAAGAGTTTGAGTAGAATTTCACTTACAATAATAACGGTCTCCTTCAGGTCCTCCAGACTCTGGATCTCTAGTAGTGCGGATCTCTGCTGCTGCTGCTGGACCTCTGCTGATTATTTCTGCAGTCTGGATATTCTTCATCTGCAGGAAACATAGAAAAACAGATCAAGATGGCAAGTGTCGCCTACTTTAAAAAAACAAGTAATATAAAATCTAACAGAAATATTTTAGTAAATTAAAAGCCACAGTAAATATACTACAATATACTGACACGGTGGTGCAGTGTATCGCTGTCACCTTACAAGAAGGTCGCTGGTTCGAGCCTTGGCTGGGTCAGTTGGCGTTTCTGTGTGGAGTTTGCATGTTCTCCCCGCGTTCGCCTGGGTTTCCTCCAGGTGCTCTGGTTTCCCCCACAGTCCAAAGACATGTGCTACAGTTGAATTGGGCAGGATAAATTGTCCGTAGTGTATGAGTGTAAATGAGTGTGTATGGATGTTTCCCGGTGAAGGGCATCCGCTGCATAAAACAAGTGCTGGATAAGTTGGCGGTTCATTCCTCTGTGGCGACCCCGGATTAATAAAGGGACTAAACCGAAAAGAAAATGAATCAATGAATGAATAAATTAACTCAGAGAGTGTTATAGTTCCATCATGGCTATCTTACTGCTTCACTAGACAAGGGCATGCCCACCTTAGAGTAGAGTAGTTCAGTTTATTAGGGAAAGAAATCAGTGAATACAAATAATATTATAATAGGTATCCATTAGATAGAGGTGGCCAGATAAAATAGCTGGAAATATTAGGGAGAGGTTGATTGATCAACGATGCACCAGGAACAATCCCGAGATAGTTCCCGAAATCCCGAAATATGACCCTAACTGGATTGGACAGTTTGCACATCTTGAGGATGGTTTGCAGATTCACTAAGCAGGAGCCAAGTGCTGTTGGTGAGATTGCCGTCTCAATCTCTTGCTGCTCAATCTCTTGGTGTTTAACTACAAATTTGACCGAAAAATGAAGTATCTTGCTCAGTCTCCATAGAAATTCTGAAATAGAAGAGAGCGTCCTACAAATTTGATGAGAGTGTTGAAGCTAGCCTCTGCTGATGAAACTGCAAACTATCTTCAGTAAACTTTCTCTGACTCCGGCTCTTCTTCATCAGACAAAATGGTCATTTTGGGTTTTAAACTGTCGTTTTTTTTTTTACAGCAGGGATGTCCAAACTCGGTCCTGCATAGTTTAGCTCCAACTTCTTTCTACACACCTGCCTGGAAGTTTCTAGTATACCTAGAAAGAGCTTGATTAGCTGGTTCAGGTGGGTTTAATTGGGGTTAGAACTAAAATATGCAGGACACCGGCCCTCCAGGACCAAGTTTGGACACCCCTGCCTTACAGTGTCATGTCAACAAATGGCCTAATGTCGAATTAAATAAGAATGTTAAAATTGATAATGATATTAGTACAATTTTAACAGAGTTTTTAAATAATGATTAATAAAATGTGAGCATTAATACTTTAATTTTGATTAATGATACAATGATTGTTTTTTATTGTTCAAACAGTTGAGATATTAACAGAGGTCACTTATGAGGAGTCGGACTTCAACAAAAGCTTCGCACATAAATCGGTAAGACAATTACTATTCATTTATGATTAGAGTATGTGTGTCATGTTAGCAGTTAGTCATAGATAAGTGTGCACTTATGTTTTGTCTATATCTATATACATTGATCTGTCACACTCATAGAAAATAGCATTCATAAACGCCTTAGAAAGAAATGTGTATGTAGCATAGAAATCTTAAATAAGTCATTTTGACAATAGAAGCTAAATTAAAAGTTACATTTAAAATTGAATTAAGATCTTGAATCAGATCACTAGCAACAGCATGTAAGCATTATTATTATCATTACCATTTTAATTTATTATTATTTCTACAACTATTACTTCTACTACATGTCAGCACTAGTGTTAGCACAACTGTCACAGAAAAATAAAAAAGATCTGCGGCCACAGTCTTTAAAATTTCACACTAATGTTGTTTCTTTGATCAAATCAGTTTTACTCAGTCCTATTTATTGTATTTAGTCATACATTTCAGCTCTAGTCGTCTGAGTGTTTACGAGATTTTCTGAAGATTCTGCTTTTCTTACTCAGAGCCGCTCGATTAAACCAAAAAGCCTCTTTGTATGTTCTGCTGATTCATAAATGTGCGAAAAAATAAGTATTATGATTACATTGAAAGAGTTTAAATTATATTTTAATAAAGCTGTGAACCATAATGTGCATCACAATTAAAAACAAAGAAAAGAACTGGACAAATTTAGCAAAGATTCATGTGATGATTGAGCCAAGGGACATTTTAATTAAGCAGATCAATTCATCTTTATTTCTGTAGCGCTTTTACAATGTAGATTGTGTCAAAGCAGCTTAACATAGCTCATTAAGGCAAGGATATTTGTTGAGCAAGAGGTAAACACAATCGCAACTGATCCAAGTGCTTTACAATATATATAATTTTAATAAGTGGGGCTTTTTGAGATATTTCATGATAAAAGAAGGATTTAAGTGAAATTTTGCATTTCTTTAGCTTTAAATTTAGCTTTTAGCAATAAGCGTTCACCCAGGTGCACATTAATGCACAGGATTACAGGTGATGCAGTGACTGATAGCACATAATAATAATAATAATAATAATAATAATATAATGATAATAATAATGATAGTAATAATAATAATAATAATATTAATGATAATAATAGTAATAATAATATAATAATGATAATAATAATAGTAATAATATAATGATAATAATAATAATAATAGTAATAATAATATAATAATAATAAAATAATAATAGTAATAAAAATATTATAATAATGATAATAATAATAAAAATAATAATAATTATAATAATGTAATAATAACAATAATGTATTAATATTAATAATAATGCTACTACTACTACTACTACTACTACTACTACTACTACTACTACTAATAATAATAATAATAATAATACATTTACAATAATTAGCAAAAAGCACTTGAAGACAGATCAGGTCATAAGTGTTTATAGCTGACTGGTAATTGACATTGGAAGTTCAGTTCATTTGACACTAGGACTGCTTGATATTGGATAAAACCTACCATTGTGATCTTTTATATTTTGTGATATATAGTACATCTGCAAAATATATGATAACATAGATAAATCCAATAAAGAAAACAATTCAAATTAAATAAAGATTGTTTAATTGTTTTCTGAGTCTATAACAGCATTCAGGTAAAGTGTGTGTATAATATATATATATATATATATATATATATATATATATGCAGAATTGTCATTGTTTACTTTATTTTCCACTTATTTGATATGATATGCATGTATGAACTGGAGATATCCTGTGCTCCTTACACACACTTGGCAAATAAAGCTCATTCTGATTCTGATGAGGAGCTTGTATATGGGGGATGTGCGGCCCACTGTAAAGCTTTAGCAAAGGGGTCTCAAACTGCCTAAAGGAGCCCCTAAAGGTGACATTTTTCCAATATATGCTCTGAGTGACTTAATAGAGGCAAGGGTCTGTCTAAACACCCACACTTTGGCACCTAACATTTCCTGTGTTAGTTGGCATGAGCATAGCAAGCGTGCGTGACACACTTTACAGGTGTAAATGTCTTACTCCACAACCCAGCAAACACAACTTTGATTGCCGAGTTTCGGGTTTGTAAAATTGATTTATGTTTGTGAAGTTTAATAATAGGAATAGAGTGTGAAATAGCAATATGACCTTCATAGACTTTTTCCAGTACTCATTGGTAATTTGAATGCCTAAATCTTTCTCCCAGGAATCTTTCATGACCCACTATTTTGATAGACTCCTAAAACAGTGTTTCACCTGATATACATTATTAAAAAATGTAAATGTATGTGCAAAATACTCACTAAAAGGTGTGAAAACTCAGTTCTCAGTTATTGTGTTTATGTCTGTAGAGACACATGGTTTGTACTGCTGGACAAACAGCTTGTGCATGAGCTTGTAAAGGTGTGATGTCTGTTCATGAAAGTGTGAAAATGTGGTTGGTTTTTCCATTCCTGCTCAAAAACGTTCTGTGATACTGCTGATGAGCTCATGATGTTTGATCTCACTTTCTGTCATTGTCTTTGAATTATTATATAAGAATATATGCCATGTTTAATTTATAGTCGTAATACTTGTGATTGCTGTTGGGAAAAAGGAATGCATTTTTTCATTATTGTTGTCTCTTTTATTCTTTATTAGAAATTTGTTTTGCCTAGTGGTATATTAACCAAACTTCTTCTCTGAGTTTGATACAATTTGCATACTAATGAAGCATTTCTGCAGAAATAGAAGTTTCCTGCCGCTGACTGGAAAGATAAAGCGACATCGATATATGAAAATAACTTTAATTTCTTATTTAGCTTTGCTGTACAATGAGATGTGCTTAAATGTGTGAGGATAAAATGTTGCAGAGAATGCCTTATCTGATAATACTGTCAGCTTATGTGCACAGAGAAGTTTGCAGAAAGAGGAAGTGTGCCTGGGTACAACCAACAGAGGACTGCGGAATGATTGTGATGAATTCCAACAAAACTTCACCTTTTAATATCAGTTGTGTATAAACACTGGAGTCAGGAAAACGCAGGGTTGTTGTGAACCTGCTGAATGTAATTCTTGTATTGCATTGGTGTAACGTGACCCAAAGCTCTGTTTATCGAATTATTCATTTGCATTTAATAAATTACTAATAGTTTTGACATTGAAGAAAACCCCTTCCTGACCTTTTTATTGAATTATAATATTCCAACATTGCCTGTCACGCTGATATCTGACGGATATGTGGAATTTATTTAGATTTCATGTAGACTATTTTGTGGAGAAACTATTTAAAAAAAATGTATAGTGCTGCCTAAGGTAAAACATAAAATGTAAAAATTTAGATAAGGCTGTGACCTGTTTTGTGATAGTTGGGCTTGATCATATTCAGAAAAACAAAACAAAAAAGTATGAAAAATCTTAGATAAAATGGGATCTAATTTTTTCCAGAGTCTCAGCTTAAGTTGTTTATTCTAGATAAATACTGCTAAATGTCTGCACCTGATCCAATTCTAAGCATAAATTCTACAAATAAATTAATTTAACACTAATGTGGTGCCAAATACCGCAAGGCTGGTGTAGCGAAACAAAATTATGAATAATTATCTTAAACCTTCAACCATAGTGACAGACAGACAGACAGACAGACAGACAGACAGACAGATAGATAGATGCTTATTTTGCTGATAGAGGTCGAGTCCCAAAACAACTCAATTTCTTGGACATGATGGGTAAGAAGAAAAAAAATCACATATATTAATTGTTGTGTGAACTGCCCCTTTAAGCGCGAGCCGTCACAAGTTTACGCGGAAACAGTGTCCACCTGATTGTTTGAAGTAGATCAAAATCTGCTATAAAGTTGTCCTTAAAACGATTGAACACCCTTTTTGAATTTTGGAAAACTTTTTACTTTAAACGTCGACAACGGTACATTTAGGCTATTACTTTGATGAATAGAACATACATAGTCGTTAAACGTGTTATTTGCGACTGGTGGTCTGGCACAAAACTTGCTCAGGTTCAAGTCATATAGTCAGTCACTAAATAAATGAACCCAACACACTGAAGTAAATATAAACGGCTTTTACCTGCGTCTTACCGAATTCAGTGCGTCAAACTATTCAGTGATGGATTATCTGGCAGCTTTGAGCAGGATGTTTTTTCTGCAGTATGTTTAGAATTCACTGCATTTTTTACCTCATTATTCAACAGCAAAATCTCCAGTACGTCATCGTGCAGTGGCCTCGCTTGAGCTTAGCGTCTGTTAATAAACCCCGCCCCCTTGATCTGATTGGCTGTCACAAACATCCTGGAGGCGTCACCAATATTCTGGACCGACGGAATAATATCTGCTAAAAAGACGAAAGAACTTTATTTTAAAATCCTTCATAATTACTATCCCTGTAATTCTTTACTGTCTAAATTTAGTATAAACAATTCTTCGCAATGCACATTTTGTAATTCTAATCTGGAAACAATAGCGCATTTGTTTTTAGAATGCAGTTTTGTAGAAAAATTTTGGACAGAAATATCTTGGCTTGTCTTCTCAGCTTACAAAAAACTTTTTCATTTAAAAGACAAAAGACAATTCATTTATTGTTTTTGATTTGGGAGTCAGATTGTGAGGAAATGGACAATATGTTGAAAGATTTAACTCTTTGTGGCTTTTTCCATCTTCATAAATGTAGAGTTATTCAATGTTTGCCTAATTTTAGAACATTTTGTATTGACTTAAAACTTTATTATGAATCTGTCTGCCTATCACAAAATAAGAAAGCTGCTAAAACAACTGAACTGCTGAAAAAAAAATATTATCATAATAATCATTACCTTTAAGTTATCAGATCCCTTTTGATACGCCTTGGTAACATTTTTTTTAATAATCTGGGTGTAGTTTGAGATGTTTGTTTTTTTTCTTTTGATGTATATTTATGTTTTCTTATTTTGTTTTCTTTGATTGTTTGTTATTTTGTTCATGCTATGTTTTTTTTTTCTTTCCTTATGCCTTGTGTCGTTTGTGTTACTGGATGGACATGAATATGTGTAATTTGTATTCAGGTCACACAATATTAGCACAAGTTGATGTTTTGTCTATTACCTGTTGCTTGTGTTAATAAATAAATAAATAAAAAAACTGCTAAAAATAAAAATTAAGTAAAAAAAATTTAATAAAAAATAATCTGCTAAAAATAATTTAATTCAGAGAGGTTTATAGTGTTGACAGGGAGGTGAGTGTTTGTTTGTTAATTCATAGCTATTAATCTCTTCCAGTATCAGCAACAATATCAGCAGAAACACCGCAGACTGGGAAGAGCACTTGTATTCGCCAGCATGACATTAATATAAAAATGTACTTTGAAATAAATAGCGGAAATTATTTTCTTGTTTAGGCCAATGAAAACTCCGGTTTGTTACATAGCGTATTTACCAATTGGATTAGAAAAATATGAAAAACAAGACAACAATTAAGCATTTAAATTTATATCAAAACCCCGAGAGGAGAATCGGCTCATTTAGCACTGAGCACTCTTCAGTCTCCCCTTCTAAAGTGATGTTATTGTTTTATTGGCAGGCCAAGATTATAGTAAAGCTCTCATGTCCCTCAAAGAAATATTATTATTATTATTATTATCAGCATCTTTTCCATGTTAGAAAATTCTCTAAATGTAAAAAAAAAGAAAAAAAGAAAGAAAGATAAAACAAGATTGATAAACGAAACGTTGAATCCTAAATTGGTTTATTTTGGTCCCTGTACTAAATCTGGTTTCATTTTAAATAATATTTTTTAATAATAAATGTACAAATCAGAAGCTTTACATTTAGTTGAGAGTAATTGATTTTTTTTTAATAGCTATTTCAATTTTTTGGTGTTATTCTTAATCTCTTTAGCCAAAAAAAAAACTGTTCATTGTACTACATTTTACAACATGAGAATATCAAAATCAACAAGGGTTTAATGATTATAAAATAAAACAAATAAAATAATAATAATAATTAAAAACAAAATCATGAGGATCATTTTTGTTTTCCAGAACATTATTTTCAGTTTATGTTTGGTTAGTCAGGAAAATATTTTTATAGAAATAGCGGTAGTTTCTGGTTTACAACGTCATTCTACTTTTATTGTAACAAAAAAGCTAATGTTAAGATAGTGAAAGTGAAACCACCAGCGCCTATAACTGTTTGACCTGCGATTCACGGTTATGACCAGTAGATGCCGCCACAGTTCAATAATAATAAAATCTCACAGTAATGATCCGTTTTGCTATAGACTATAGTTAATAGGACAGAAGAATGTGACAGTTCATAAATAGTTGCAAAATTTCATTCATTCATTCATTTTCTTTTCGGCTTAGTCCCTTTATTAATCCGGGGTCGCCACAGCGGAATGAACCGCCAACTTATCCAGCACGTTTTTATGCAGCGGATGCCCTTCTAGCCGCAACCCATCTCTAGGAAATATCCACATACACTCATTCACACTCATACATTACAGACAATTTAGCCTGCCCAATTCACCTGTACCGCATGTCTTTGGACTGTGGGGGAAACCGGAGCACCCGGACAACTTTGGTGGGAACTGCATGGATTTTGATGGTGAATCATTTAAAAAGGTTCACTACATATCCTTGAATGACATGTTGCATATTACAGACAATCATGTGAATAAGAAATGCTGTAAATTTTGTATATAAAGGTTGTTGTCTACATTTAATTAAACAGTATAAATGCATATCTGAGAGTTGCTTTTCCAAATAAACAGTAAAAGGATAATGGAGTAGAATTTAAGGCTTTTTCATGTGTTTGTGACATGCTATTTCTGCACTTAAACTGATCCAAAAGATAGATAAAGGTGACCAGAGGTAACCAGGACATGCAAACGTAAAATATTATTATTTAGAGAGTAATGCAAATGAAAAGTACCTTGTCACACCTAGATTTTGTGAGAGTGTTTGTCAAGCCCACTTACCATGGACTGTGGAGCTGGGGTGTATGATTTTGAGAGAGTGTTTGTCAAGCCCCCTTACCATGGACTGTGGAGCTGGGGTGTATGATTTTGAGAAAGTGCTTGTCAAGCCCCCTTACCATGGTATCTAACACATTGTAATGTGCGGTAGCAGCAACTTTTGAAGATATTCAGATACACAGGGCTAATAATTTACAGTAATGTGTTCTGTAAGGTGCATTAGTAACCAATTTGGTGCAGGCACCAAGCATCCTGGACAGAGTGTATTAAAGCTGCCCACAGGGCTCTGGGTGAAAGTATTAAAGCTGCCCACAGGGCTCTGAATTAAGGAATTGTCCCATTAACACTATGTTAAGCACAGAGAGCTGAAGCTGTGTTTGTTCACCTTCTCACTGCAGCAGAGAAAGTTGATCCACAACTGATCCAAATCTACTTTAACACAGAATCAGCTCATTTATCACTAAGTTTCTTCATGATCTTATTCTCATAAGTCTCTCTTTCAGCGTTGAAGTGATGATTTATTATTTAGTTGGCAGCCAGAGTCTGATTTAAGAACCTCTAGAGACCCTTAGAGTGATATCAGCTGTTACCTGTAATAAAATTCACAAAAGGTTAAAGAAATGAAATTGTGAAGCTACTAAAGCTGCTTAATCTAAAACTTATTAACGTCAAACATTTCAAGTGAAGATAAAATGAACACTGCCTACAAATGTCTTTCCTAACTTTGTGTTGTACTTCACATTTTCAGCGTATGGACTGAGGCAATGTCCATTTTTGTTTTAAATTACTAAATAAAAAATATAAAAAATAAAGAGTATTGTCGACAGAAGCAAAAGTGAAACCAGCAGGTGAAGGTGAACAGATCCGTTTGGTACATGTGATATAAGCTTATGACCACTGGATGTCACATTACAACACATTGAAAAGCTTTGATTAATAAACCTGATTGCAATGCAGCTGAGATGAAAGCCTTGATGCTTCAGTTTTGTATATCCATCACTACATTAATGTAACTTCCTACATAAATACATACTACTAATAATGATAATGATAAATATAATGCAAAATGTATCAAAACCAGTTACAGTTGATGCTCAGAATATTTCATATCTTGTAAAACTTACATTCTGTGCTGTCGTTCTGAGCTTGCGACACCAGTGAATCAGAGCAGCAACAACCAAAGCAACAACAAGTAGAACAGAAATAACTATTACTGCTACAGCACCTCCAGACAGACGTGAATGTGGAAGAGCTGAAGAGAAACCATCATTATTATCAGACAGTGAGGGATCTTCCATTCAGCGTTTAACATTAGCTTTGATCCACATTCACACGTTTCTGCTTTGATTTACGATATTAATGCAACTTTAATATTTTAACTCTAACACTCCCCATTTGGTGTGAGCCCAACACAAGTCAAACGATCATCGTGATATTATCTGTATTTAAAACTGTCTAACACCAATAAAACATTAGCATAATATAACCATCTTTCAGATCTTTTGACTGGATTACAAGATATTTATAATCAAAATGATTCATCTGGATGTTCTTTGATCAACCTCAGTTCTTCATTCAATATAAACCTATGTTCAGGATTTTGTTTGAAGTCATCAGTCTTAGACTCTTTATGTAGTTTGTGAAATAAAGCAGCTTTGAGTTAATACTGGTTTTTCCTCTTTCTTTCTTGTTTAATTTGATTTATTTATTATTGAGGATTACATTGCTAATTATGTACACAACATGAGAATG
The DNA here is from genome assembly GCA_903798205.1 of Danio tinwini. NCBI lineage: Eukaryota > Metazoa > Chordata > Actinopteri > Cypriniformes > Danionidae > Danio > Danio tinwini. Next base: position 6,740,692 of record CAIGQZ010032594.1, read on the forward strand.
TTGGTTGGAAGACTTTTAAGACCACTATTTTGTCAGTGGTACAGAAAAAGCTTAAGTCTGCAAGTATGCTGCTATACAGGCATGTTTTTTTTTTTTTTACTTTTCGCTCTTTGTGACCTTGTTGACTTGCCAAATCACATGCATTTGATTATTAATTAATTGATAATTGAACTATTGAAGTAAACTGAAGTCATTGCCGTTACTTTGCTTTCAAGAGTTCACACTTAGATAATGCTTGACGATGTTAGCAGGTTTGGCATGCTGTCCTGGGAGAGAACCCTTAGCTCGGAGATAGATGAGCCCAAGGCTCCCACCTAGTTAACGAGCATTTAAAGGTATGAGATCGGGTAGTTCTCGAGAGCTCCCTCCAATTTGTTTGGCCTATTCCTTGATTAATAAAAACAGCTCTATAGGAAAAGGCGGCCAACCACACCGGTGCATACTCACTTAGAGAAGTTAAGTATTAAAGTGCTTGTGACTGTTACTATTACTTAATTCACTTGTGTCTCATGTCTTTAGACTGTTGTAGGAAACCAGAGTGCCTGGGGGAAACCCATGCGAACACTGGGAGAACATGTAAACTTCACACGGAAACGCCGACTGGCCCAGCTAGTACTTGAACGAGTGACCTTCTTGCTGTCTTCCAAAATGAAAATAGGGAGTAAAGTTAGGCTGGATATTTATGTTAAATTTGGAATAATCCGATTGGTTAGCTAATGATTACCAATAGGGACCAGCTGCGGCCAATCGTATCACATGCTTCTCTCGAAATTAGTTTCAAGAGTTTACACTTAGCTGATGATTGAAAATAAAGCTTGTTTGGCATGCTGTCCTGGGAGAGAGCCCTGAGCTCATAAGATCCTTGAGCCCTGGGCTCCCTCCCGTTGCAGGCCGAGAGGGGAGTTTGAGCTCAGGTAGATCTCGATGACTCCCCCTTGCTTATTTGTAGCTAAGTGTCATATATAGGTGGTTGAAAAGAGGTGTACTCGCTTAGAGCTTAGCTATGGTATAAAATTTTGTGATCAAGTGCTTAGGGTGCTTGTTATTTGGACTGTGGGAGGAACCCGGGGAAAACCCAAGCGAGCACAGAAAAAACAAACAAAACTCCGCACAGAAATGCCGCCTGGTTTAAAAGGGGATTAAACCAGAGACATCTGGTTATTTATAGTGAGTTAGGAATCAACTGATGCTGGAACAACTGAGAACAGTCATAAGCACATGCTCCTCTAAAAAATTGTTTATAAATAAACATCATTTATATAACTTCACTTAAAGAACAAAATCTATATGTAAACAAAAAATGCATCAATAATAGCTTTATAATCACATCGCAGGCCTACAAATCAAGACTGAACTGAGGTATCCAGCGATTCCCACCCCTATTGTGAAGCATTAAGGGGTCTAGAGTGTAATTTTAAGGCTTGTTTGTGTTTATAAGATGCAAAGCAATGTGTGCTTATGCTTCACTTGTAGAAAATCACATTATTTTTTCACATACCATACAGCTACTCAGCTAACATGAAAACGTCAATCATATTTCAGAGTTCCTCTAAAAGACCCGCCCTCAAGAGGCTCTGATTGGTCAGCTAACATAATGTGCTGTGATTCGCGGATTGGCTTCACGTCACCAGGAAAACCATCATGCCTCTAATAGCATGCGCCTGGCCTCTGCTGTGTAAATACTGTCAGTAAACCTCCCACCATCCAAAGATATGCATCATATGTAATAGACTAAGCCAAACGGGCACTATTGTCTAGCTCACACCATCATACCTTCTCAAAGTAGCTCACCTTATCCACATCAGCTAGGGAGTGTTTGAGATCTACCTGAGCTCAATCTCCCCTCTCGCCAGGCCCGGATTAAGAATTCAGAGGCCCCTGGGCACAATGTCTTGTTGCCCCCCTACCTGGCTGCAACCCTATAGTTAAATTAAAAAATATGATTAATATCATAATTTTTTATAAAATTAATCTATAATGTATTGCCCGCATTTTTAAGTAAATGATATACAGTACATATTTGTAGTCTACAAAGATTTAACTTAATTTTAAAGCATTTAAAGCACACTTTGAAAAAAGAAAATACTAATACAACTAGTGAAAATTTATGGATTTACATATACTTGTTCAGGTTCACTGAAACAGTACTAAAATTTATATTTAAGGGTATTTTTAATGTATAACTTCTACAAACTTATAATGATTTGGATATAACACCTCTCCAATCCAGTTCTATGAATCTGAGTCTTCCATAATAAACACACTTATTGATGATTCCTACTGTCTCCCTCGTGATGAAGAGTAAGCAAAATCTGATATGTAGTGGGGGAAAAAAGAAGAGTGAGTTCATCAGACGCTGGATTCGAACCGGGTTCATGATCAATTGTGTCAAAATATGTTGCCATGCGCTTCACGAGCTACACCACTCACGCTGCTGTTTACTGCTCTCTTTAGTTATGTTGTCTCTGTCAATCAAAAGGTGATGGGCGGGAAGCACTCAACTAGCTTATTCCAATGAGGTGCGCTAGTTGCGCTTAGTCTAAATAGACACTACAAAATCGGCGTTTGCCCCCTTGCAGGGGCCCCAAGTGCGCACGGGCCCCTGGGCCTGTGCCCATAATGCCCATTGGTTAATCCTGCCCTGCCTCTCACCCTGCGGAAGGGAGGGATCCCTGCACTCAAGGATCCCTTGAACTTAAGGCTCTCTCCTGAGACAACATGCCAAACAATCATCAGCTAAGTGTGAACTTTTAAAAAAACCTAACTTGGTTACACTTGCATTGTTTTTTGGGGCAAGTAATGTTACTTTTACTTGAGTATGATTTTTCAGTACTTTAAACAACTACATATTATGCAACCTCATGTTAAGTTAGACGGCTAAGTCAAAGCTAACACTCTACAACCCAGCAACTTTTGGGTTAAATTAAAGCAAAGTGAACATTTTTAATTGTATTTTTTTCTCACATGAACATTTAGGAAAAGAAAGTACTCACAAATGACAGTAAGGCTGAATGTCTTCACTCTGGTGATGCTGAAGTGTTCGTCACAGCTGATGAAAATCTCTGATGTATAATTTCCAGAGTCTGTGTTTCTGATGTTCATAATGGTCAGAGATCCAGATTCATTGTCCAGTTTCAGTCTGTCTTTGAATCTCTCTTTACACTGAACATCAGTGCAGATCTGACTCTGAACTCCAGTGATCTCAGCAATGAGAATGTTATAAAAATACCATTTCAGCACATGATTTATGTCTCTTCTTACGGCAGGATTAAAAGTGACAGATTCTCCCTCATTTTCCTTTACTTCATTTTGATCACCAGCAGGATCATCTAAGTAAAACACAAAGCAATAGACCAGGAGGTTCTTAACCTCAGATCTGGAGGGCCGGTGTCCTGCAAAGTTTAGTTCCAACTCCATTTATACACACCTGGGCTAACTAATCAAGCTCTTACTAGGTTTTCTAGAAACATCCTTGCAGGTGTGTTGAGGCAAGTTGGAGCTAAAATCTGCAGGACACCGGACCTCCAGGACCGAGTTTGAGAACCCCTGCAATAGAATATTGTTATTTTTTTAATGCACAGATTGAAGTAAATGTGATTTTAGTTTTTAAAAGGTTTTGTAGAACATTCCAGTCATCATTGGTAGCAAATTAAAAATTTAAAAACAAGACCATTAGCATCTTTCTTTCTGAGGTATGTGTTACAAGGTTAGCTCACCTAAAAATAAAAATGGCATTATTAATTACTCTTTATGTTGTTCCAATTCGCTTAAACCTTCATTCTATGGAAGGTAAATCCTGCCAATTTTAAATAAATCAAATAAACAATGGAAATTAAAATGAAAACCAGATTAACAATTTTATTATAAAAACTTATAATGAAATTAAAAATTAAATGAAATTATTTAATTTTCATTTTCACTGACAACACATTGTCCCTGTCAAATCGATAATTAAAATAAAGTTGCCGATTTAACATTTCATTTTCACTGCATTTCTGCATTAAGACTACCATTATTAAAATGAAAGGCCAAACTGAAAAATAAAATGCAAACAAAAAGCTTGTTATTAATGTTCACGCTAAAATAGTAACACAATTCAAAATAAAATGTAAATTTAAGTTTTCCTTTTATTGACACTTTTATTTGAGTTTTCATTTTCAACTTCAACCTGTATGCAAAGCCTATGCTAATCAATGGGAGAGGCATATTCAAGTGACGTCGAGTGTTTTCAGAGCCCGAGGGCAGAAGCATGGTTTTGAGGGATGGGACAGCGTGAGTTACTAATGTATATATAACAGAAGTAAAACGGCAAACACTGTTGGCCTTTGGCTTCATTTCATTTTCAATTTTGGCAGATATTTAGTAAAAAATGTTTTATAATGAAACTGTTAATCTGGTTTTTATTTTAATTTCGATTGTTTATTTGATTTATTTAAAATTGGCAGGAATTACCTTCCATATCATTCATCTTCAGAACACAAACTAAGATATTTTAGATGAAATCTGAGAGCTCCCTCATCCTCCATAGACAGCAAAGGTTTAAAGTCCAGAAAAGGAACGAAAACACTTTTCTTGTGGTATTTTTTTTTTACTTTAAACGAGGTGAGAACCTTGCTGTTTTTGGAGAATTAAGCTTTGTAGTTTTGTATTTTGTTTTCCCCTTAATAATAAAAACCTTCATTTTAGAACTTCATGTTGTGTTTATTTGTATTATCTGTGACTAATATTTACATTTGTTTAAAAATCCAAATATTTATGTGCAAAACTGGAATATCACATAAAACATCTGCAAATAAATTAGCATTATCCAATGAGTCAAAGCAAACAAAATCGCCACTTCCTATTAAACTAGCACCAAATATCAGGCAGTTTTCTGCAAAAGAACCCACTGTGAGCCTTTTTGGATCTGAAACTTTAAAGAGTGACAAACACGCAACAAATTAAGAAGTCTAATGAGGCAAACACATGTACACCACTGTATATACTGTGCATGCAGCTGATAACTGGCTGGATGGATATGACCCCATACATAAATGAAACAATTAAAACTGATGTAAACAATTTTTTCCTTCAAGTGAAATGTTCTTTAAACAATCATGAATAACTCACCATGGACGGTAACATTAAAGATCTTTTCCCCGTTACTGTTGACCAGTAGATAATATTCCCCAGAGTCTGCGGTGTTGATGTTTATGATGGTCAGAGATCCAGTCTGATGATCCAGCTTCAGTCTGTCTCTGAATCTCTCAGTACCTTCATTACACTGAACATCTGTACAAATGAGATCTCCACTGATTTGGGCGATGCGGATGTCATTAAAATACCATGTAATATCTTGCTGGTTTGTTTGAACACCAGTGTGCAGAGTGACTGAATCTCCCTCTATGACTGACACCGACACAACATCTGCTTGAACACCAGACACACCTAAAGAAGATACAGTCAACATAATATACATTTATTTTCACCTAATTATCCCAATGACTTCTGTTTAAAAATGATAGAGTAATTAATTTAAACGAAAGAGTGAAATTTCAGATATCAGATATCACATATGCAATGTGGGAATATATTTGTGCCAAATTAAATGAACAAAACTTGTTAAAAAGAACAAAAATATCCATTGAAAACAAAAAATACTTTGAAACAACAACAACATGGGGGGTGATGTCTAAAATTCTGGAAAAAAAATTATACACAGACAGATGCTGTCGCCTCACAGCAAGGATGTCGCTGGGTCGCAGGTTCGAACCTCGGCTGGGCTGGGTCAGTTGCTGTTTCTGTGTGGAGTTTGCATGTTCTCCCTGCGTTCGCGTGGGTTTCCTCCGGGTGCTCCGGTTTCCCCCACAGTCCAAAGACATGAGGTACAGGTGAATTGGGTAGGCTAAATTGTCCGTAGTTTATGAGTGTGTGGATGTTTCCCAGAGATGGGTTGTGGCTGGAAGGGCATCCGCTGCGTAAAATCGTGCTGGATAATTTGGCGGTTCATTCCGCTGTGGCGACCCCAGATTAATAAAGGGACTAAGCTGACAAAAGAATAAATGAAAGGCAGGTTTTAGAGCATTACATTCCACCGAGACATGCATATTACATATGACTGATGGAATAAGGAGAGCTGTAGATGGTGGCAAATACAGTGGGATGGTGCTGTTTGACCTTCAGAAGGCATTTGACACTGTAAGCCATTAAATTTCATTATATAAATTAAGTGAAGTTTATTTATAAACTACTTTCGAGTGGATGGTGTGCTTATGATTGCTTGCAGCCGGCCCTGCATTATTCAACTTATGATTCACCAATTAGAAGATTCCTAAGCCACTATAAATGCCCTAGGTTCCATATGACAGCCATCTTCTTTTTAAAGAATCCCCCCTTCTACCCCTACTCCTCCTCCTTTCCTAGATGGGTGGCACGGTGGCCCAGTGGTTAGCACTGTTGCCTCACAGCAAGAACATCACTGGTTCTAGTTCTTACCAAGCCAGCCAACGTTTCTGTGTGAAGTTTACATGTTCTCCCCGTGCTCACGTGGGTTTCCCCCAGGTTCCCCAGTTTCCTCTCACCGTCCAAAAACATGCAACTTAAGTTAATTGACTAATCCAAACTGGCACCATACATGCTCCTAGTAAGAAGTTATCTCTTAAGAGCAATCACTATCTGTTCATTAGCTACTACAGCAGGGGAGTTCATTGAGATCTACCTGAGACCCCCTCTCGCCTTGCAAACGGGAGGGAGCCCCCAGCTCGAAGATTTTATGAGCTCAGGGCTCTCTCTCGGGACAGTATGCCAAACAAGCTTTATAATCAATCATCAGCTAAGTGTGAACTCTTATCTGGATAATAGAAGCCTGAGAGCTGACATAAAGGGTGTATTATCTGCTCCCTTATCAATCAATTGTAAAGTTCCTTAAGGAAGTATTTTAGGTTCATTATTTTTTCCTGTATATATTAATGATTTAAAAGGAGCATGTTCAGAGGAACTCTATATCTTTTATGCTTATGATGCCGCAATTTTAGTCTTTTATCAAGAAAAGAGGGCCCTGGAAGTAATCATAAGTTCCCAGTTAAGAAATGTGTTTTTGGATAATAAACTTTCTTTACACATATAGGTAAAACAGAGAACATTTTATTTGCTTCATAAGTGAAATTAAAGAAAGACGATATTTTGTGGTTAGGATTAATGATCTGGTAATTAAGTCAAAAAATGTTGTAAATTATTTGGGATGTTTAATAGATAATAAATTCTCAGGAGATGTTATGGCAGGAAGATTTGTGGAAAAATTAGGTTCATAGCAAGGCAAGCTGATCTATTGGATGTTCATTCTTTTAAATTATTGGCAGGAGCTTTGATTCAACCTCATTTTGATTATGCTACCTCATTGTGGTATAGTAGCTGCCTACAGAGTAAAAATTGCAAAAGGCACAAAATAAATTAGTACGAGTAATTTTAAAAATTCATCCTAGAGCACATTTGTAGAGTTTTTTTTTTAAGAATTAGGTATGCTAACTGTTAATAAAAGAGTATATTTTTTTAAAACTGGGAATGATGCGTAAAATGTTTAATAATGTGGTTCCTAGTTATTTGGTGAACAATTTTCAAATGATGAGGCAACAGCATACAGTACTAAGGGTTTGGGAATTTAATATTTGTTTATTTAAATTTAGAAGTGTAGTGGGGAAAAATCTGTTTTTATATACAAGTGCATTCATGTGGAACAAATTAACAAAATCGATCAAGAAAATAAAAGACTTGGGGAGGTTCAAAAAGGCAATCAGAAGATGGTTGTTTGATGAGGATAAGTAGTTTGCATGGTGGATGATGATGTTTTATTCTTATATGTTATTGTATTGTGAATAGGAAGAACATCCGCTGCATAAAACATATGCTGGAAAAGTTGGCGGTTCATTCCACTGTGGCAATCCCTGATTAATAGAGGGACTAAGCCGAAAAGAAAATTAATGAATGAAGGAATAAATGTATTTGTGAAAAATTTTGTTCCTGTTTTAAAATGTGGAGGCAGTTTGTTTTATGCATCATCTGTATTTTGAAGCCATGCTTTGTTATATTTAACAGCGAGGACCACAATGGAAACAAGCCCAGTGCTTTATTGCATTTTTATCCTCGACAGTTTTATTTCAAAATGTATTGGATACTTGTATTTTTGTACAGCTTGTCTAAAATCTGTCAAATAAAAATTCTGTTCAATTCAATTCAACAACAACTAATTAGCAAAAAAAGAAACCAACATTTTGTTTGCGCTTCACTAATTTTTGTGCACCATTCTGGCAAAAACCTCTCATGAGTGTGGGCTTAATAGCAATCTTTTCTATTTGGCTAGTGAGTTTTGCTGGCCAGCTCTTGGTCCTGGAAGTGGAGACTTCAGCAAGTGTGTTTACTTGCACATTGTGTGGTCATGTAAATTAATGTTCATTTATTTATTTTATTTTCACCTCTGTCCCTTTATTAGTCCGGGTCGCCACAGTGGAATGAACCGCCAACTTATCCAGCATATGTTTTTTGCAGCGGATGCCCTTCCAGCTGCAACCCATCACTGGAAAACACCCATACACACTCATTCACACACATACACTACAGACAATAGCTTACCCAATTTACCTATAGCGCATGTGTTTGGACTTGTGGGGGAAACCGGAGTACCGGGAGGAAACCTACGTCAATACGGGGAGAACATGCAAACTCCACACAGAAATGCCAACTGACGCAGCCAAGGCGCGAACCAGTGACCTTCTTGCTTTGAAGCGATTGTGCTATCCACTGTGCCACCATGATGCCCCTCATGTAAATGTATAAACCCTTTTCCTTTTTGTTTATCAGAGTAATATCATTAACTGCTCTATAATAATCTGACAGACACAGGTAGATATTATTTTATACCTATTAAAACGATATCCCCTCTGGAAGGACATTCTAATATGCTTAATGTAAAAAATGCATAACATGGTTTATTGTAGTGTTTCTAAAAGAACAAACTCAGAAATCTAATTATTAATAAAGCACAGAATGTACAAATAAGCAGATCAGCCCAATAAAGCAATGCTTATGAATTTTCCTCTGATAGAAAAATGCTTGACATGTATATAAACGTGTTTCGTTCTTATTGTGGGCTCATCTGCTACATTCTTTTCTCTACTAACTGTTTGTTATTGGTCTTTTTCACTTCAGTGAAGTATTAACTTTCGGTTTAAGCATTTGAAAGTCCTGGCTCAATGAAATGCATGTGTAATATCCCTTGTATTTAAGTGCCGCCAACTGACACTTTTCATGGTCATCAGCTTTTTTAATCCTTTTTTACTACTTTGAATAAATAAAAACCAATTTATAAAGCTGTATTATTAAATCTTTGCATAAAAAACAACTTTTAACATTCATAGGTGGTGTTTCTAATGCAGCACCTATGGGCAGGACAGTAAATATGTCAGATTAAACTGCTACAGGAATATCGCAAAATAGGTATATGAAATATGAGCATGAGGATTTGCACATGTACTGTACAGCGAAATCTGAGAGGTTGTGAGTGAGGACTTGTGGTTGAACAGCAAAACTTACCAAAAAAAAAGTGATCAGGTAAATTTGACGAACACATTTGTGTCTGACATTCTGTATTTGCGAATGGCATCTTACAAATTCATAACTTTTAATCTGCAACTTTGAATTCAAAACACAGGCATTTTGATTGTTGTACATGTGTGCAAATTAAGAGATTCAGTCATTCACATCAGAGCTGTGTGTAAATTTCGACACGTACAAATATTATTATCACATTTTTTCAAATTTAGATTCGCAAGCTCTCGAGGTTTGCTTCTGATTTACCTCCATACAATACATAAATTATAAAAATGCATTCTCATTTCATGCTGCCACAGGACAGGTGGTATGAAGTGAAAATATGAGAGGATGAGTCCTGTTTTCAGTATTTTAAAACACTGTATTGTTTTATGTTTAACTTAGAACCACAACTAGAGTACTCTGAGAGAACTATTTAGGCCTATGCTTGCAATTGATGTCACCACCAATAAATAATTATTATTTTTTTTTATCCTATACTGCCCACTGTTTTACGATCTTGTAAAAAAAACACACTGTAAAACCCAAAAAGTTAAGGTTACTCAAACCGTTTGAGGAAACCGATTGCAACAAACTATTTGAGTCAAAAAAACTAATCTATATGAGTACTGTGAACTTACTCCGTTTAAGTTGAAGTAATGAGGTATTTAATAAACTCATCACCTTCAACACTGAGTTCAAAACTCTTTTCAAATGAGTAGAATTAACTTGCAGTAAACTTTGAGTTAACTCATTTCATTGCCAGGTTGGCAATTGCCAGGTTATGGATTTGTATGCAAAATAGAAAACAACATAACATGCAAACATGAATGGTGCTATCGGGGTGGTAAATTATATTTGGCCATACTGTGGTACTAAAATAATCAATAAAAAATAGTTCATGCAGCGAGCAGCTTGATCTAGGTTTACTCACCTAAACCTATTATGTGAATAATAAATGCAAGCAAAACATGAACCATTTCTCTAGTCTACACAAATCAGCAGATACTTATCTGGCACTGCTCTTCACATTCGTGACGGAGAGCTGCCCATCAAAATCTCACTAGCCAATCAGAAAAGACTGTTAAGCCCGCCCTACACAAAAAGTTTGTGAACTCTCGTACTTTGTGCCACAGAATGGCGAACGTAAATTTGCAAAGCGCAAACAAAATCTTGGAAAGCGAAAACAAAAACAGTCATTGCAATCAAAACTGCATTTAGAGAAAGTGAATCTGAAGTGAAGACAACAAAGAATGCAGTTTATTTTAAAACGATATACTTTTTTTTTTGCTTTGTAGTTGATTGTTTTCAGAGTACATTTCCTCATTAATCAATGTTTTATTTTACTCAAATCTAATCCGATGGTAGTAGTAGATACATCGACACACAAGTAGAAAGCGAAAGTCTTACCAATGATGAGTAAAATCAACATCAGTGAGAGCAAATTAAAGACAAGTATCATTTTAAGGACAATTCCGCACACGGAGCAAATTCATATCCATGTATTCAGTCGATCTGGTTGAAGAAGCAGCTCTTTCACTTAGTGAATAAGTAAGCTATCCTTACTTCTGCTTAAGTAAGTTTATCCACCCCCACCCGAAGTCCACTCTAAAAAAGAAAAACACACTTTTTTATTTAGCTATAGGAACAGCATTAACTGGAGAGGTGGGGATAAATATAAAAAAAACCTCATCTGGTCAGATTTGGATAACCTAAAGCACAAAAATGCTTGACAAATTAAATTAATTTATTACACTTCTCTTCTGTTGTGGATATTGCATATATTATCATGATAAAGATTATTTTTTTATATATGTTGTGGAGCCTTAGACCTGTATCCCCATTTCTATTATCATAATCAGTTACAACAAGTTTATTTAATGGTAGGGTTGTTTTCAGAGAGCATAAACTAAAGTTCATGAGAAGAGAGACAGGAAATAACCTTTTTACCTACAAAGCAAACACACGTGTACAAAAAGCCCATTACTCTCACCTTCAAAACTGCCATCAGACCACATCTCAAGAAAACCCAACCGCAGGCTGCAGTTTTAGCTGCTAGAATCACAATGAGAAACAGCAGACATTATTAACATTTCCCCCTACACATAAAATGTATGTATTGATATAACTTAAAAAAAAAATTTAACAATAAAATTTTGGAATATTTACACAATATTTCATATTTTACTTAAACCATTTAACAAAAATGGTTGATTTACTGTTTAAAAACATGTATGTGTTAAATTCTAAATCAAAAACTATATGCAGATTTAAGGTAAAAGTGAACTAAACTAGCATTAGTATGTAACCACATATCATTCCTAAAAATAGAGTATTTATATCAGCCAATAAAAGGGTCAAACTCTCTTGTGGGCGGATTCATCTTTTCAGAAGAGTTTTTCTGTCCACCAATCTTTCGCTGAATGTCTGGAAAAAATGTTTTGCATGTTTGTTTTATGTTTGTGCTGGTGGCGTTTAACTGGTAAGTTTAATATGTTTTATTTTACACAGAGAGAAGCCTCAAACTAAAGCCTTAAACTGTGTATAATCTGAATATTTTCCAGGTGTGTTTGGCGAGTCTGTGTCAGTGACGGAGGGAGATTCGGTCACTCTAAACACTGATACTCAAATATCTAAAGACGACATACAGTGGAAATTTGGAGCTGAGAACTCGATCATCGCTAAAATTAAACTTAAGGGCCAAATCTTTTCCACATTCGATGATGTTCTTGATGGAAGATTCAGAGACAGACTGAAGCTGGACAACCAAACTGGATCTCTGACCATCATGAACATCCGATCTGAACATGCTGGAGATTATATACTACGAACAAATGGAGCTAAACTGACAACAAAAACATTCAGTGTTTCTGTTTATGGTGAGTAGAGATCATCCTTTGCATGGTTTGTGATGCTAATGAATTGTAAGCATGCATAGCGGATGATCAGGAAATCAAATGTAAAAATTGTGATTTTTTTATGTGTGTTTTTTTGTAGAGTACTATTGTGTTTACTCATTTGGTAACTGAAATTAATTCTAAAACTGATTTGGATATTAAAAAGAATTAAAAATGTTTAATATGGCCTTTTTTCATGGGTTATCTATAAAACAAACAAACAAAAAAAACTTAAAATGTGCTTAAAGTTGAACTGGGAACACAGAGTTTAACCAAGAAAAGTTAGCAGAGTTTAACTTAAGTGCAATTTATAGTTTTAAAGTGGTTACTATGTCAGAACAAAGCAACAAAATTTGATAAAATGCTTTAGTTCTTCTATAAATCACATTGTTTATGGAATATGTCTTTTCTTTACTGAGGTGTCTCTTTATTCTCTGATGTTTTCAGCTCGTCTGCCTGTTCCTGTCCTCATCTTCAACTCTTTCCAATGTTCTTCATCCCAGTATAAGTGTTCAATGTTATGTTCGGTGGTGAATGTGAGTGCTGTGAGTCTCTCCTGGTACAAAGGAAACAGTTTATTGTCCAGCATCAGTGTGTCTGATCTCAGCATCAGTCTCTCTCTACCTCTGGAGGTGGAATATCAGGATAACAACACCTACAGCTGTGTGATCAACAACACCATCAGCAACCAGACCACACAACTCAGCGTTACTCAGCTCTGTCAGACGTGTCCAGGTATTGTAGTTCCAAAATTTGGGTTTAATTAGAAATTCACTCACAGTAATGATGGTCTCCTTCAGGTCCTCCAGGATCTCTACTAGTGTTGATCTCTGCTGCTGCTGCTGCTGGATCTCTGCTGATTATTTCTGCAGTCGGGATCTTCTGGATTTACAGGAAACACAGAAAAACAGATCAAGAAGGCAAGTGTTACTGCTTGAAACATGTATTATAATGAATATTATGCAATATAGTCTTAATATTGCATTCAGCTGTAACAATTAAACCACAATTATTAAAATAAATCAATTAAAAATATTTGTTGTAGATTTTATTCAGATTCAGAATACAAATGCACTTTTCTACACATTAATAATACATTTATTTTACTAAACAATTGATAAACTTTCCTGCAATTTTTAATAACATTTTGTAAACTTCTCATTTTAAATAAAATAATTATTACAGCAATTTGTCTTTTGCAAAAAAAAAAAAAAACCTGAAAGAACAAAACAAAAATATTAATCTGC
>CAIGQZ010032594.1:6761944-6797807 GCA_903798205.1 Danio tinwini
TCTGTCTGTCTGTCTGTCTGTCTGTCTGTCTGTCTGTCTGTCTGTCTATCTGTTTGTCCGTCCGTCCGTCCATCCATCCATCCATCCATCCATCCATAACTACGGTTGGAGATGCAAGATATACACTCATAATTGTGTTCCACTATACCAGCCTTGCAGTATTCGATGCCAATTTCGGTTTCCATTGTTAAATGAATTTATTTGTAGGATTCACTGTTAGAATTGGATAAGGTGCAGACATATAGCAGTATTTATCTAGAATAAACCACTTAAGGTGAGACTCACATTTTTGATGATCACATTTTACCTAATTAGATTTTTCGTACTTTTTGTTTTCTGAATATGATCTAGCCCATCTGTCACAAAACAGCCTTATCTAAATGTTTACATTTTTGTGTTTTACCAGCACTATGCTTTTTTTTAAATAGGCAGTTTCTACACAAAATACATGAAAGCACATATCCATCAGATATCGGCATGACAGGTAACCTTAAGTATTACGACCATAAACTAACCATAGCATATGTTCTTATAAAATGATCTTAAGATCAAACAGCATGAGCTCATCAGCAGTATCACAGTAAGTTTTTGATAAGAAATGGAAAAAGCAATTTTCACACAAACAGACATCACAACTTCACAAGCTCATGCTGAAGCTGTTGGTCCAGCAGATCAAACCACGTGTCACTATAGACATAAACACAATAACTGAGATGAGTGCATTCTTACACTTTTGGTGAGTATTTTGGACATACATCTATAGTTAGAATTATTAGCCCCATTTGAATTTATTTAAATATTTTTTTTAAATATTTCCCAAATGATGTTTAACAGAGCAAGGAAATTTCCACAGTATGTCTGATAATATTTTTTCTTCTGGAGAAAGTCTTATTTGTTTTATTTCAACTAGAATAAAAGCATTTTTTAATATTTTAAGAACCATTTTAAGGTCAATATTATTAGAATTGTTTTTTTCGATAGTCTACAGAACAAACCATCGTTATACAATAACTTGCCTAATTACCCTAACCTGCCTAGTTAACCTAGTTAAGCCTTTAAATGTCACTTTAAGCTGTATGAAAGTGTCTCTAAAAATATCTAGTAAAATATTATTTACTGCCATCATGGCAAAGATAAAATAAATCAGTGATTAGAGATGAGTTATTAAAACTATTATGCTTAGAAATGTGTAAAAAAAAAATTCTCTTTGTTAAATAGAAATTGGGGCAAAAAATAAACAGGGTGGCTAATAATTCAGAGGGGGCTAATAATTCTGACTTCAACTGTAAGTTTAACTTTTTTATCAATCTACCTCAGGTGAAAAACTTTGCTTTTGATGTCCATCATAATATTGGGCCATATATTTAGGTAATATGTTAAAACCCTTGTTTTTAAAGGACTGTAAGTCCCTTCTTTGTCATGTTTTAGAAACTGGAGATTTCACATATCTTGCCAATCCCAAAACTACGGACTCCATCTGTAGTATCAATAATCTTGATATCTCAACTAACATCTCCAATATAGGTTTTTTCCTAGGCTCCCATGAAAGTCATCACAGTCTGTTCATCTTCGACTCGTGAATGGAGCATACAACACTTGCTCCTGCTCTTTACTGTTCTGTAAAAACAACACACAAAATAGATTTATTAATCTGAAATGCATCAAGATTAGGTTTGGATACAGTATAAAACCATTTTAGAGCAACTTTTGAACATTTATTTATTTAGAAATTATGTTATCGTCCTCATTCAAAATTCAATGCCACACTATATTGCTACACTCTATTCCTTTTACCAAACTTCACAAACATAAATAAATTTTACAAACCCGAATCTCAGCAATCAAAGTTGTATTTGCTAGGTTGTGAAGTGTTTAGACAGACCCTTGCCTCCATTAAGTCACTCGGAGCATATATTAGACAAATGTCACCTTTATGGGCACCCTTATGGCTCGTTTCCACTGAGTGGTACAGTACGGTACGGTTCGGGTCGGTACGGGTCACCTTTATCAAGCTTGCGTTTCCATTACAAAGGGTACCCTTTTGGTGGGCGTGGTGTACTACAGAGAGTTTCAGTCGACGTCATTCTCGCTCGAATAAATGTCTACAGTAAAACTGTACAGTTCGTTCACATTATATGAGAAGCTCTTCTAACAAAACAGATGCTTTAAACATATTAATACTTGTTTATAAATGTTTATTACTAACATTTCTATGAACATGATTTGATTATAACTGCAGATCAATGACAGTGTTACAGCCTACTGTAACGTCTGCAATTATATAAAATAAATAAATAAATGCAACATATATGAACACATACAGACCCTTACAGTCTCCGATATGGTACCAATTACAGAAAAACTACACACAGCATACATTAAGTCCTTATTTGTGTTCAAAAACAACACGCAACATATACAGTAGCCCACAGTCAGAGCTAACCTCTCATCTGTATCTGTAATCTTCACCAGCACATGTAGCCTCTGTTACAGAGTAATTCCGTCATTCCAAATTCATAATAGTCCAAAAGGCGATGATAAACATGGCAGTTTGTTCATGATTCAGGTTGCTGAAACTATTTGCTCCTGTCGGGAACCCTTGTAATCCTGTCGGGCTTCTCCTTTTTTTCCGCGCTTCACTCTCGCGTTTGTCCTTTTCTTTCTGAATGGATCAGATGTCGAAGACGCTTCATTAATCACACATGCACGTTATTATTATCAGCTCAAGAAGTTCGTTATATCAAATCTAGACGTGAACGCGGGCTCCCTGGAGAAAGCGAAAAACCGCTCGCAGTTTTAGACTTTTAGACGGCCTCATAAAACAACAACAGGACACGGCAGATTCTTGGCTTTGTGGCTGTTCATCAAGACAACGACAAGGTTTGTTTTGAGCCCGGGTCATCCATGTATCGTTATTATATGCATATAGTTATCTCGGCTGTGCATTTAAAAACATGGCGGCTCCATTGTTTTGATTCTGGCTAGCTCCACGAGATCGTGACGTATCTCTGTAAACCAATCAGCGTTCAGCTGCGTGTGTAGCTCCACTTTTGGGTACCCTTTCTCGTCTTTGGTACCCTTTCAAAAGGGTGCTGAAAAAGTGGTACGGTACGGATCGGTTCGGTACGCTTTTGACAGTGGAAACGGCCATAAAAGCGTACCGACCCGTACCGTACCACTCAGTGGAAACGGGCCTTTAGGTAGTTTGAGGCCACTTTACTGAATAATCAAAATGTAAAAAAAGTGCCTTTCTTACTTTTTGTCTTGATTCCAGTCCAAATATCAAAAATAATTCTTAGACCAAGTAAAAATATTGTTTAGCTTTCACCGTCAGAAGAAATAAGTAAAAAATAAGAAACAAGACAAAAGTTCTAAGCAATAATTTTTATTTTGCATAAATCATATAAATTCCATTTAATGAAATAAAATTCTGTAGATCCTCCTGGTCAACTATAATTCAGACTCAACATGGCATATCATTGTGATGTGAATATTGCGGATGAGCACATTGCGTTATCGATGCTGAAACTATATATTGTGCAGCCCTAGCCTACATAGCCTAATCTACGAATCAAACAAATCCAATGGTTTACTTTATTTTTGCATAATGATAACTTGCACCAAACTGAGGCTTTCAATTTATAGCTATAAACTATAAAACATATATGCAAATTAATGCAATACTATATGTAAAAAACTAAATTATTATATGCTATAGTAGCCTATACTTTAAATAAAAGTCATTTGCACCTTGTTGTCCTTCATCACGCGCAGCGCGTGCGCATGAACCGTGAGTGAGACACAGAAAATAAAAGCACAGAAGCTCTAAGGTAAATCTCAAAACATAATCTTTAAAGGACTTGTATTAAAAATGTTGACAGAGGTTTGTGATATAAGTATAACAGCAGAGCATTAATTAAATGCATATTTTCTGTGGAGCGATCAATTTGAGTTAGCCTGCTATTTTAATTTGAAAAACATGATTGAAAAAAAAAAACAGCCTATGCCGGTTCTTAAAAAGGATTCAGTCAGTGTTTGTATTTAGTAATCTAAATTTGTCATTTAAGTGAAAAAGATCTAGGCCAGGACTTTTTATTTTTTTTATTTTTATTTTTTTGTTTTTTATGCTGTTGGAAACACTGCATGTCCGTGAAGATGTTCTGTTGTTAATATGTTCTATATGCTGTTGTTCGCATGTTAAAATAAATCAGTATTTTAAAATTGCAATATTTAATGTGTCGGACACAAAATAGACATGTCAATTCATTTTTTTTTATTAAATAAGAATTTAATATTAATCTGACCGGTTAACAAGCGGTGGTTGTCGGTTGGGAAAATTTACCGAAATGAGAATCTGTATAACAAACAATATATAGTATACTGAGAATCTGTATAACAAACAATATATAGTATACTACAATACACTAGTTTGCTGTAGTAAAAAATAAGTAGGCCTACAGTATACATTACAGTGTATCAGGTCACTATAGTTAACACTATGATTCAATAGCATTTATTAACAGAGTTGTAAATACTATAATACATACAGCGTAATACACTTTACCATAGTTCCATTACTGTACCTGAATACTGTTAGACTCGGAAAAACAATAAAATGATCTTTATTAAATTTGTCTCGTTTGCTTTATTGGATTAATCTATGCTTGTAGATATTTGATTATATTTTACGCAGATGTACTATATATCAAAATATTGCATTGTTAGGTTTTATCCAATATCATGCAGTCCTAGTGTCAAATGAACTGAACTTGCAATCTGTCAATCACCAGTCGGCTATAAACACGCCAGATCACGACCTGATCTGCCTTGTGTTTTTTGAAAATGATTGAAAATTGATAATTGTTGTTGTTGTTGTTATTATTATTATTATTATTATTATTATTATTAGTAGTAGTAGTATCATCAGTAGTCGCATCCCCTGTAAGCCTGTGCATTAATGTGCCCCAGGGTGAATGCTCAATGCTAAACAAAGTTCACTCAAATTCTCTTTTTGCCATGAAATATCTCTGTGCAAATGCCCTTGTTTTTAAATTTTTTTATTTAGTATTTTATATTAGTATTTTATTTATGACTTTCATTCCTATTTTCATTTCTAAAATAATTATATATATATATATATATATATATATATATATTAGTAAATTTCCTTGCTCTGTTAAATATCATTTGGGAAATGTTTAAATAAAGAAAAATAAATTATATATGTATATATATACACATACATTTTTATTAAAATAGAATTTTAACTCTTTAAACTTCATCTTAATACTTATTGTTTTGCACATTTATGAAGTGACATTTAAAGGCTTTACTAGATTAATTAGGTGAACTAGGCAGGTTAGGGCAATTAGGCAAGTTATTGTATAATGATGGTTTGTTCTGTAGACTATCACAAAAAAAATAGCTTAAAGGGGCTAATAATATTGACCTTAAAATGGTGTTTAAAAAATTAATAACTGCTTTTATTCTAGCCGAAATAAAACAAATAAGACTTTCTCCCTGAAATAAAACATATTATCAGGCATACTGTGAAAATTTCCTTGCTCTGTTAAACATCATTTGGGAAATATTTAAAAAAAAGATAAAAAAATTACATATATATACATACATTTTTATTAAAATAGAATTTTAACTCTTCAAACTTCATCTTAATACTTATTGTTTTGCACATTTATGAATCAGCAGGATTTTTAAAAATAATAAAGAGGATTTTTTGATTCAAGTGAGCGGCTCTGAGTGAGAAAAGCAGAATCTTCAGAAAAACTCTCAAACGTTCAGATGACTAGAGCTGAAATTTAGGACTAAATACAATAATTAGTACTGAGTAAAGCTGTTTTGATTGAAGATACAACATTAGTGTGAAATTTGAAAGACTTTGTGGCAGTTTTAGGTTGAGTGTCTTTTATGATTTATCCATGTGATAATTGTGCGAACACTAGTGCTGTAGTAGAAGTAATAATAATAATAATAATAATAATAGTAATAAATAAAAGTGATAATAATAATAATAATAATAATGGTGGTGATGCTAACATGCTAGTGATCTGATTCAAGATCTTAATTTTTTATATATAACTTTTTTTTTACTTTGTCAAAATCAGTTATTACTTTAAAATACAATCTTATTTGTTATTTTCTATGCGTGTCAGATCAATATATATAGACAAATTCTCTTACCGATTTATGTGCGCAGCTTTTGTTGAACTCCGACAGCACATAAACGACTTCTGTTAGAGTCTCAGCTGTTTAAACAAACAAACAAACAAAAAATCATTGTAAGTTACAATGTTTGAAGCTGTTGAAATGAAAGCATAAATGCACACAATTCATTTGAACGTTCTGTTTAAGTTGTTTAACTTGACATTAGGCCATATGTTGACATGATGTGACATTGTTTCATCATTTCTGCACTGAGACGTTTGAGATTAATTTGTAGGATATATGGCTGGAACTGGAGCCGGTGCAGAGCTTCAACATTATCTAGAATTTACCACAGTTAAAGCGATTATTTAGAATTTTAGAAATAGATTATTAGAATTTAGAATTTTTTTATACTGTTTATTTGTTGTTCTGAATATGATCAAGCCCTTTTGTCATAAAACAAATAATAAAACATAATATTTTGACATTTTATTTTATGGACATTTTAACTTGTCATAAACAGCAGCTGTGCTTTTGTTGCATTACTGCTTTTATAGTCTATTCCTCCACCAAAGTGATGAAAGCAAAACAAATTCCACACATCTGTCAGATATTATTTAACATTCATATTTAACTTGACATTAGGCCGTATGTCCACATGATTCTATCCACTAAGATGTACTGTATGTATATAATTACACTGTAACTGTAGCTTTTGATTGACTCAAATATTTTGACTATATTTGATAATACTCATGTATAACACTTGTTTTCAAAAGAAAGTAGGTGACACTTGCCTTCTGGACCTGTTTCTCTGTGTTTCCTGCAGATGC
Source organism: Danio tinwini (assembly GCA_903798205.1). Taxonomy (NCBI): domain Eukaryota; kingdom Metazoa; phylum Chordata; class Actinopteri; order Cypriniformes; family Danionidae; genus Danio; species Danio tinwini. The sequence continues at coordinate 6,768,940 of CAIGQZ010032594.1, forward strand.
AGAAGATCCCGACTGCAGAAATAATCAGCAGAGATCCAGCAGCAGCAGCAGAGGTCAACACTAGCAGTGATCCTGAGTCTGGGGGACCTGAAGGAGACCATTATTACTGTAAGTGTATTTCTACTTTAACTCTTGTTTTGGTGCTACCATACCTTCACATGGCTGACAGAGTGTGTTGATGTCCAGATGGGTGGTCTGGTTGCTGATGGTGTTGTTGATCACACAGCTGTAGGTGTTTTTATCCTGATATCCCACCTCCAGAGGTAGAGAGAGACTTATGCTGAGATCAGACACACTGATGCTGGACAATAAACTGTTTCCTTTGTACCAGGAGAGACTCACAGCACTCACATTCTCCAACGAACACAACACTAAACAGTTCTGCACTGATAAAGATGAGGAACAGTTTTTGATGAGTACAGGAACAGGCAGAGGAGCTGAAAACATTAAGAATTGAGATATAAATATCATATGGCTCATATTTATATTTGAGCAAGTTTAACTGAAGGGAAGAGTAAATAATCTCTCTACTCACCATAGACGGAAACTATGAATGTTTTTGCTGTAAATGTAGCTCCACTTACAGTCACTTTATAATTTCCAGCATGTTCAGATCTGATGTTTGTGATGATCAGAGATCCAGTTTGATTGTCCACCTTCAGTCTGTCTTTGAATCTCTCATCAGGACCATCAAACATGGAGAATATTTGCCTCGTTTTTTTTATATTAGCTATTTCGGCCTTTTCAGCTCCAAATGTCCACACTATTTGATCATCTTTGACAATTATGCCAGTGTTTAGAGTAACAGAATCTCCCTCCGTCACCGACACAGACTCACCAAACACACCTGGAGAACATTCAGATCATACACAGATTAGGGCTTCTAATAGTTTACAAACACTTAAATATCTTGGTATTCTTTGTGCAGTGGTGTACAAACATTTTTTTCTTTGAAATCAATAACACTATAAAATGGCTTTCAATGTCGCACTTGGTTACATTTAAATACCTTTTTTATTTATTTATTTATTAAATTTTACTCTGCAGTTGTTATATATCTCAACACACACACACACAGATCCAAACTCTTGGTAACAATTGGTTTACAGAGTCAGTCACTGGCTTAGTATTTTGTTTTTTTCTCCTTTTTTGACGTCAACTGTCTGATTACCAACGTTCATGATATTTTTTTGAGTGTTCAACAGAAGAAATTCATAATTATTTTTATTTTGGCATTTATTAATGCATTTCTAATAAATTAACCAATGAGAACTGACTTTTTGCAATCTCTGATTTCCCTTGATATTCCACATATTTACCATTTTTATATTATAAATATTTATATGGTTAACTTACCAATTGGACGCCACCAGCACAAACATAAAATGAACATCCGAATCATTTTCTTCAGCAGTTCAGTGAGACGTTTGGTTTCTTCTGAAAACACTTCCTCTGTGAATCTGCCCACAGAGAGTTTGGCCGTCCTATTGTCTGAAATGCTCACATCCTTTACTAATGATATATGATTACATACTAATGCTCTTTTGTACCCTAAATTTCTTAATATTCTTTGATTTCTAATTTAATACATAAATATTTAAAACGGCAAGGTCAAGCTTTTGAAAAGAGTAATATTGTGTAAAATATTCTAAATCTGAAACTAATGTAGGGCTTGTTGATTGTTGACTTTTTAAAATGGTTTCAGCAAATAGATTATTTGCTATTATGTATGAGGGGAATGTTAATAATGTCTGCTGTCTCTCATTGTGGTTCTAGCAGCTTAAACACGAGTCAAACTGCAGCCTGTGGTGGGTTTTTTTTTAGAGATGTGGTCTGATGGCAGTTCGTAGGTGAAACTGGTGGGCTTTTTGGTTTTGTTTGTGTGTGTTTATACGTGAAAAGGTTGTTGCTTTTTTTGTGAACTTTAGTCAGCGCAAATGCTTAAGATGTAATAATAATAATAATAATAATAATAATAATAATAATACTACTAAACCACATTGATGATGGACTTTAGCTGAGGAATTTTAGAACGACCAAAACAACATTTCAGATGTTTTAGATTTCCAATTTGTCCAATTTCCAGATGTCCAATTTCAAAAACAAACAGTAACTGAAGGGTCTAACGTGTCTATCTGTGTAAATCTGTGGTTTTCAGATACAGTCAGTGTAAGAGCACATGGCTTTGTTGTAGGTGTATAGGTGTAGATCAGTGTTACGGTCCATAATTTAAATACAACTTGTAAACCAAAGACAACGTAACATAAATCGCATTTATGTAATACGAGCATGCAAATCTCTGCTTACGCGCTGATTTCCTCTGTTCGTTCACAAAACTTCAAACCCTCAAATAGACGCTGCTCAAGTGCAGTTTTTTTTTTTGTGCCTTAAATAAACGCTGCTGAAGTGCGATTTAGTGCGTTTATGTGACAAGTACATCTCCAACATTTATTAGATTTGCTAGGAATGTTTATGAATGTCTCCAATAGACCTACAGAGCGGCATTAATGCGTCCTGAAGTAAAGTGAAACAGCTGAAGTAGCTGAAAAGCCCTGAAGTAAAACAGCTATAAACTCCAGCCAGATAAAGTCATTGTATGCAGAGCCATAGACCTTTATCTATACAGTATAATTATGGAAACCGTGTTCATCTTAACTTAAAGCTACGCCGTGTTTGCTAGCCTCACGCATCACGCAGTCCTGAACCTTAAAGGGTTAAACAAATAACGCACAGCTCTACTAGAGTTAAAGAAAATTTGCGCTGTTATAATTCACTTTCCTTTTCATATGTTTTGGTGCGATTATAACCTGCTATTAAAAAAACAGCGACTTAATGTTTTGAATGGGAAGCTGTAATATAGCTGTGGCAGGATGAATTTTGGTGTGGCGCCCCACCATGGAAGAATGAATGTAGCGGAAACCATGCATTTCTATTGTTAACTGAATGTACTTGTAGGATTTATGGCAAAAACAGGAGCAGGCGCAGACCTTCAGCAATCTTTATCTAAAATTAACGGCAGCTAATTAGTCACAAATCAGTTAATTGCTCTAAATGAGTTTGATATTTTATGTTTTACCTTTGGATAGCAGCTATGTTGTGTTATAGTTAGTTTCTCCACAAAATGGATGAAAGCAAAATAAATTCCACATATCCAGCAGATATCTACACAATGGGTGACCATAAATTAAATAACTACTGAAAAGCATGAGCTCATCAGCAGAGTCACATTAATCACACATTACTATGTGGTTTGATCTTTTTGTGAACTATAAGCGTTGATGAGTTTTTTATTGTGTATTAAAGCAAGCTGTAGAGCAGAAGTCTCACGGTAAGTAGGAATGGAAAAAGGCAACCACATGTTTTTTTACACAGACACTCATTCAGAAATAGATCAAACAGACATCACACCTTCACAAGCTTCATGCAGAAGCTGTTGGTCCAGCAGAACAAACCACTAGCCAATACAGACAGAAATAGAATAACTGAGAAGAGCTTTTCCACACCTTTTGGTCAGTATATTGCACGTACGTTTTACACTTTTGCACTGATATTTCATATGAGGTACACTTAAGGCTTTCGGATTCTCTCGTTATAATAATTGGCCATTTGAGTTACGCAATTTGTTAAAACTCCTCGTTACAAGGACAGTACTTTTGTTTTGTGAGGTCCACCCAGTTAGACCAATAAAGGTGTCTACTGCTGGATGAAGGTTCACTGCGTGTTGGTCTTTCCAGTGCACACTGTTGTTTTAGATAAGGCAAGTTTATTTCAAGAGTTCACCCTTAGCTGATGATTGGTAATAAGCTTGTTTGGCATGCTGTCCCAGGAGAGGGCCCTGAGCTTATAAGATCCTTGAGCCCTGGGCTCCCTCCCATTAGCAGGGCAAGAGGGGAGTTTGAGCTCAGGTAGGTCTTGATGAGTTCCCCTGACTTATTTCTGGCTAATGGCAGATAAAAGATGGCTAAGGAGATATATGGCTTGCTAAGAGCTTTACTATGAGGCTAATTTAGTATGTTCAATTTGTGAGAGGAAACTGGAGAACCCAGAGAAAACCCACACGAGCACGAGCAAACTTTGCACAAAAATGCGAATTGGTTTAGTAGGGTCTTTAACCAGAGACATTCTTGCTGTAAGGCAACAGCGCTAATCACTGGGTCGCCGTGTCGTCCATCTAGGTGGGTGAGTGGGAGAGGGATTCTTCAAGATGAAGATACTGTGATAAGAAACTCTGGTTATTTATAGTGAGTTAGGAATCGTCTGATTGGTGAATCAAGCGTAAGCTAATGCGAGGCCAGCCGTGAACATTCATAAGCACATGATCCACTCAAAATTAGTTTATTAATAAACTTCACATTTATTTCACATTTCATACGCAATGGTAATTCAATGTGCTTTACAGAAACATGACTAAAAGAGACAAGCATATAAAAAATATAAAAATAACAACAATAAAGAATAAAAATAACTAAAAACAGATTAAAATGTGTTAAACAGGTTTTAAAAGAATGAAAAAGAAAAGAAAGACATAATAGTGTGATCTGTCGGATGTAGCACAGTGCTCGTTTGGTAAAGGCACAGCTAAACAGATGTGTTACAGCTAATTTGATGTGTTTTAGTTTAAATATAACGAATAATAGACCTCAATTTTAATATGGGTTGGTTTAGAATATTAATATATTTATCTTTGTTTTATCTGACTCCAGTCATAAAACATTAAGAAGCTTATTGTAGTATTTAATTTAGATTAACCCTTATTCACTACACCAATTTATTGAAGATTAAGGGCCCTTATCATACGCCTGGTGCAATAAGGTGCAAGACGTGTTTGGCATGATTTGTTGCTCCTTTCAGACCAGCGCAACAGTAATTTTCACATTTTACGCCACATTGTTTAAATAGTAAATCCATTTGTGCCACTTTGTGGACTCATGGATGTGCCAGTCTAAAAGAGGTGTGGTAAGGCACATTGTTGGCGTGTTGGTATTTTGAGGCAGTAAAATAGACTGTGCCATTGACCAACGAAAAGCAGGTCTAAAAATCCAGTGCAGAGCGCGTTAGTTATGCACCTGTGCACGTTTAAAAGCTTACACATTGCTTAATACATACAGGATGTACAGCAATACACAAATACCAAATTTGTGATAACAAATTTAAAAAAAATTTAAGGATTAAAATGTTACAAAAATTATTACTTTTACATAAATAAAATCAGTTTATGACAGTTTGCATTTAATTATTTATTATATGCATATTTATGTTTGTTTTAATAAGAACAAGTTTAAATTTGTCCACCTGTCGGGTTTTGGAGATGTCTGTATCACCATATGGAGCATAAGAACAGGACTTTTGCTTGGATATGTAGGAATGTGATTTAACTACAGCGGTTTGAACTATAGTTTTTGCTGAATGGCTAAAAAGTTATCAGTATTGATGGTAAATAACTGCAATCTTATACCATGAACAGGTCATATAAGGGCAGCGTTAATAGCTTAAAATGTGGGAGAGCGTTAATATTATGTGATTGTATTGTATTGTAATATAAAGCAATTAAGTGTTGATGTTAAATCTAAAGTAATTCACAAATACTTGAAAATGAAAGGAGTTAATAACAATAATTATCTATGGTTGCAACTGAATTAGTTACAAAACGACTGTATAAAATGACAAAACAGGAAATGATAAAAACAAGATATTAATTTTCCCCAGCTTATATGTAATATAAAGGTACCTGAGAGAGAAAGAGAGAGCAGGAAAAAAAGACAGAGCAAAGTTTACCACATATTTTGTATCTTTCTTTACCATGTGACCCCAAAATCCAAATAGTGAGACTTCAGCGGCCTCATGCATTCGTTAACAAGATCTTTGGAGCAGATAATGCACTGTGGCTGGGCCAGGCACTCTTTGCTTCGAGAAATGACTTGTTCCAGAACTCATTAAGAGAATAAGCCGTGGCGCAGAGCATATTTTTCTGTCCTTAAAATAGCCAAAGTGGATTCGGACATGCCCTTAATGCTTTAAGCCGAAGTCACACTAGAGTTTGAGCTTGTGAAATTCTGTCGCACGGCGCTGCGAAAAGGAGTGGGATAAAATGAGATGATTAGACAAAAAAGCGAGTGATTGCTCCATTGCATTGCTTACGTTTTAAATTTCTGTTCAGAGAGGTCATGTTTTCAGGATTTCGCAGGTCAGAGTTCACCAAGCTTGAACTTTGCACTGCAGCAACCTGCGAAACTCGACACATGACCCTGCGTTTCCGGTCTGACGCATATGCGTGCGTATAAATGGAAGTCTATGGGGAGTAAAGTCCAGTGTGACCGCAGCTTTGTGTGTAGATCGTTAAAATAGAGCTCATATGTAATTCACAGTTACAAATTGGTCAGTCTTGATTATTAAACAGAGGTAAAATGGAGAAGTTAATTAAGTGAATGTGTAAATATAAACTGGTTTACCCCAAAATAATTAAATTTACTCACTATTTACTAGCGCTCAAGTGGTTCCAAGGCTTTATGAGTTTGTTGTACACAAAATAAGATAAATGCTTAAAACGTGTAACCACTTGACTTTCATTATAGCCAAAGCAATTACTATTTAATAGCGTTCAACCATTTTTCAAAATATTTTCTTTTGTGTTCAACAGAAATAAGAAACATAAAGACAGAGTAAATCACAAGTTTCTTTTTTTGTGTAAACTATCCCTTTACCAACACTGAATTGTGCATGGTACAAGTAATTTTACCCTTTTACCCATTATTAAAATGAAATAATACTAAAAACAAAAGAGTTGTTTGTCTTACATGTACAAAAGCTAAGCAGCTACATTTTTATACAACCTACAAATCTTTCTGTATTATAAAAAAAAAAAAAAAACATTTTCAACATCTCACTAAATGGCACAATACAGAATACTGGATTTGATTAATCTGATACAGAATAAGCAAAAGATGTGGCTTATTGTCTAGGATAATACTGTCAACAATTTCTGCTAACTGGCCACAAGCTATTTGTTTAATGCACAGACCTAGTGCTATCTTTAATAGCTTTTGTAGAATGACATTCCAGTCATTTAAGGCAGCAGATCCAAAAGCAAAATAAGCAATAGTAGCTTTTCCTCTGGAGTTAGTCAAGGTAACGGTTCGATGATGTAGTTGTGTTTGTGTTCAAGTAAAGTTGCAGGAGCTTTTTAAGACACTCAGGTAACAGACTCCAAATTGTAAAACATTTGAAATGTTGCTATTCTATAATCACTGATTCCATCATCATAGTGGTTCAGTATTACTGAGTTTTAAGCATCTGATCTCCCACAGAGCATCTCAGGCCTCCAAAATCCACCATGCGTTCATTTGCATTTCACCTTCATCTTCTGAGGCACAAATGATTATATATAAAAAAGGCAGTGGAATCTCCTACCGCAGAAAACTCCTTTTTGTTTTTGGATATTTGGCACCAGTTTATCAGGAAATGTTTTATGGGATGCGCATTTTAAAAAAGCTTATAATTCAGTGTCGTTATGTAAAGTGCATTATAGTCACTTTGGTGCAGATCACCGGTAATTTGGACGAAAAGTATTAAATCTGGCCAAAGAGACCGGTGTTGATGAACTTGAGCACAGAGATCTGAAGCTCTGCTCATTTACCTTCTTACTCCAGCAGAGAGCTGATCCTCCCCTGATGCTCTTCAACACCTCCTCCAAACTGAAGCTAATCAGTTTATTTAGCACAGGTTTCTTTACGATTCTCCAATAGCGAATTCACACCAGTTTCTCCTGCAATGCAGCAACACTTTAATACTGTTTTGTTGGCAGCCTGAGTATGATTTAAGAATCTTCCATGATACTCAAAGGAACGCTAGTAGGATCATCAGCAACAACTTCCTGTTGGAAAATTCACAAAACAAAGAAATGATTAGACCTGATAAAAGGGCTTGGATTTGTGTTTCCTGCTGTTGTTTAAGGAATACTTTTCTTTCTTTTTTGTCCCGTAACAATTTTTAAATTGTATGCAAATAAAATCTGTAATCTGTGCAAAATCTCCTGCATTACAGTATACAGGGTTTCTGCAGATATTATAATGTCAAATTTAAGACTTTAGGTATTCAATTTAAGACCTATATAACAATATCAAAAACACACATACACAAAGAGAAAATGCTAAATCACAAATTTAGTGGTACAATAAATGTATTCAAATTAAACAGTAGACAGGTTAGATGCATTGAACTACAGAAAAAAAAACAATTCCCATTGAGATATTCTTTTAAATGACAGGACGGTCAAAAGAAACAGACAGTAAAATCAGACGGATAAACAGAGAAGTAGAAAGTTTCCGGAACTAGGTCATATCATTAATAACATTCAAGATTTTTAAACAAATTATTTTTTATTATCTTTATAATTTGTTATAAAGATTTTTATAACCATTCAAGATTTTATCTAAATTTTTTTTTAAATCTAAATGATGAATCACTTGCTTTTGTTCATATCTCGGACAGTTCTACCTATTAAAGTTAAATATTATTGTCAACAGAACTTGGGCTATTCTACAATTGTATTTATTTCTTATGGCAAGATTAAAAACAAAAAAGAAGTACACTTACTAAAAATACTGACATTTTTTTATTTTGCCCACTCAACAATTCACACATTACTGTCTGGCTAGTTTCTGTCCTCTACTTATACACTAAAAAGGCAATAATGGTCCAACATTCCTGACCATTATCACTAATAAAGCCTAGAAATTGGGCATCAATAATATTGTAAACACAGCTTAAAGTGACATTAAAAGGCTTAACTAGGTTAATTAGGTTAACTAGGCAGGTTAGGGTAATTAGGCAAGTTATTGTCTAATGATGGTTTGTTCTGTAGACTATCTGAAAAAAATATATAGCTTAAAGGGGCTAATAATATTGACCTAAAAATTATGTTGAAAAAATAAAAAACGGCTTTTATTCTAGCCAAAATAAAACAAATAAGACTTTTTCCAGAAGTAAAAATATTATCAGACATACTGTAAAAATTTACTTGCTCTGTTCAACATCATTTGGGAAATATTTAAAAAAAGAAAGAAAATTTCAAAGGGGGGCTAATAATTCTGACTTCAACTATATCAAAGACATAATTTGTCACTTAATTTTAGTTTGTAACTTGCAAATTGTTTTAAATTCTTAATTGTGATATATATATATATATATATATACAGTGTAAAACCTATGAATGGGTGAAAAACATATTCTGTAATATTAAAACCACCTGGTCTCCACTTTTGCCATAGCCTCTTTTTTGTTTTTGTTTTAACAAACTTATCCCTTTTTTCTAAACTTTTACAAAACTTTCCTCCCTTCCCATGGCTGTCATCTGGTTCTCCCTGTGAGCATGCATAGACCAATCATAAAGATGTTTCAGTAAAAATCTCTTCAAAGTGATTCATTTTCGACTCAAATCAAACGCGGTGCTGCGCAAACTGTTCACCCGAGTCTCAAAAAATTCTGTAAGCTCCGCCAGCTGAAATCATGTCACGCGCACCCAAAGCGAACCTCCGCAAACACAGCAATGACATCATATTCGCCACATGCACTGAGTTCTATAACAGAAAGCTGATTGGCTATTACATGTTTGTCTCATTTGTAGTTGTAATATCGCAAATTACTATTGGACTAGTGAAATAAAGAACTGCAACACCACGAAAACCAAGCAACAACAACAAAAAATTATTTAAATGAGCATTAGATGTAGCGTTACATGGACATCGGAAAAAATAAGACTTGTGTAAAAATATTTAGGACCCAGAACAGAGAATTTAGGCCTAAAATTTCGATTTTTAAATTTTAGACATTTTAAGACCCTGCAGAAACCCTGAGTATAGCCATCACTTCATTATTGAACTACATAATAATAATAATAAATAATTTTTTAATAGGCATATTTTGCCTCTCTCTGAGTTTCTGAAGAATAAACTAAAGAAAAACAAATCAGCCATTGCCCTTTATAGTAGGGGAAATAAATATGGATGTTAATAGTTAACAGGTTTCCAACAATTAACTTTTTTTTTCTCCTACTAGGAATGGCAATGGCTGATTTGGAACAAGTTTGGAACTAGTCTAGGCTAAGTAAATGATGGCATAATTTTAATCACTTGGTAAACTATACCTTTAAATACCACTTAGTATTATTTTGATCAGTATTTTCCACATCTTGTTAAATGAGCTGTGTGTTATACTTACATCCTGTGCTGCTGATCCATAATCTCTGTGGTGAAGATAATAAATCGCACCAGCAATAGCAGCAGTGACGACAACAATCAGCACAACAACTATTCCTGCTATTGCACCTCCAGACAGATGTGAAGGTGGAGGAGCTGAAAAGAAACAGTGATTATTATCAGAGAGTGAAGGATCTGAAATTCAGTATTTAACAACCGCTTTGATCTACATTCACACTTTTCTGCTTTGGTCACCAGGGGTCAATATTATTAAGGTTTCAATAAGTTATAATAATAGTTTAATCAATATCTACTCTGAGATGGGAACTCTCTTAGTTTTGGGTTTCAGAACAGCTAAATTTAATTCAGTCAATTCTCAGCACCGCAGCTATGAAAAGACATGATCAACGGAGCTCCAAAACGGGCAAACAGTACAGATTATTGAACTAATAGGTGATTCATTTTCATAGTATTCCATGGACAAACAAAACTAGATTTGTCTTAGTTCAATTAGCATACTTTCTTAGTATATTCTAATTAAATAAAGTGCTAATAGCTTTAGATACAATAGTTCTGACTCAAGATTTATTTTATACCATGAAAAAGTAGCCATTCTTAGCAATAAGTGTAAACAATAACAATTGGATGCTATTTATACTTGTACAGTTAATTACTATTTGTATCTCAGTATTACACATTAACAGGATGCAATAATAGCAGAAGTGTAAACTGTTATATTTGGGGGTGTCAAAATGAATTGTTTCTTTGATGCACCGTGAAGCAGACGTTTTGGTATCGGTTCAGTAATAGATCATAAGCAGTTATTACGTATTGATGTCATTCATCTGAACTTTAAAATAGCGTAAAATAAAGTTACTTTTCTAAAAAAAAATAAATAAATAATGCAGAAGTAGAGAACAGTTTTAGCACATCGGTTTTCTGACATCTTTCTCATAAAATAGTATAATGAAGTGTTTTAATTTAAAGATATTTAGGGAAAAGAATAAAATACGCACAAATGACAGTAAGACTGAATGTCTTCTCTCTGGTGATGCTGAACTGTCCGTCGCTGCTGATGAAAATCTTTAATGTATAATTTCCAGAGTCAGAGTTTCTGGTGTTTGTGATGATCAGAGATCCAGTTTCACTGTCCAGTTTCAGTCTGTCTGTGAATCTCTTTTTACACTGAACATCAGTGCAGATCTGACTCTGATTTACAGTGATTTCAGCGATGAGAGTGTTATTAAAAAAAAACCTCATCACAACATTTCGGTCTCTTCTCACTCCAGGATTAAAAGTGACAGATTCTCCTGGGTTTTTCTTTATTTGATTATGATGAGCATCAGGATCATCTATTAAAAAAACAAAACAAAAAAAAGCACAGATAATCTTTAGTAAAATGATGTATGTATTGTATGTATTTATATATATGTATGTGAATATGTAGTGGTGTAAAAAAAAAGTGCTTCCCCCTTTTTTTTTTTGTATGTCACAATGTAATCTTTCAGATCAAATGCATTTTAAAACTTAGTCAAAGATAACAAGTAAACACTTTTAAAAGATTTTTTTTTATTAATAAGGGAAAACAAAATGTTTACCTCCCCCCGTTAAAACATAACTTAACAGCCACATCCAGGCCTGATTACTGCCTCACCTGTTCGCATTCAAGAAATTGCTTAAATAAGACCTGCCTGACAAAGTGAAGAAGACCAAAAGATCTTCAAAAGCTAGACATCATGAAATGAAAAAACAAATGAGAAAGACAATTATTTACCAGTCTGAAAAAGGTTATAAAGCTTTGGGATTGCAACAATCTACAGTGAGAATCATTATCTACAGATTTCAAAAATATGAAACACTGGAGACTATTCCGAGGAGTGGCTGGCCAACCAAAATTACTCCAAGAGTACTGCGACAAATCATCCAAGAAGTCACAAAAGACCCCACAACAACAGCCAAAGAACTGCAGGCCTCAGTTAAGGTGAGTGGTCATGACTCCACTATAAGACAGAGACTGGCCAAAAATGGTTGGCATGGCAGAGTTCAAGTCAAAATTTTATTTCTTAGCAGTGGACAATTAGGAGAATTATGTTGCCTTAGTTAATTTTATCCCCTAACTTAGTGGTCCTCAACCACCAGGACAATTGGTACCAGGCTGCACAAGAAATCATAAATTATTTGCGTTTTATTTATTATCGGAGTCTGAATGATCTTTTATTTTGAAATATTACTGTAATCTCTCGCTTACATCTTGGTTACTTGAGCGCCCAAATTTAATCCACAAGCAGCAAAATGAGTAAGAAACAGACGACTTTGGAAAGTTTCTTTGCTAAGTGGGAAAGGCCCAGTGAACGACCCACGAACTGCCAAGGATTGAATTCGCAACACATTTGTCAAAAAATCAGGTGAATGCACCATGGCTGTGCAAGAAGATCAACTGCTGGAGATCGCAAATGACAGCGGCTTTTTAGGGGCCTTTCGCATATTGTATCACATAAATTTGATTAATATATTTCTAGAGTTTGCATCAGTTTGTTGTTTCCAATAGAGGTGCGTGGCTTGTGCATGGCGTTGACGTACATTGAAACGGTAATAAACATACTGTTTGTTTGAAAGCAACATTTATTGTCATCTTTAGAAATCAGAATCACAATCAGAAAGAGCTTTATTGCCAGGTATGTTCACACATACGAGGAATTTGTTTTCGTGACAGAGCTTCTACAGTGCAACAGAATTACAGAGGACTAAAAACCAGATAAATATATTTTAAAAAGTAGTGAATGCAATATAAAAATTGACAAGTGTATGTACAGGTGTATTACTATATACAACATAATATGTGCAGGTGTTATGTGCAAATTGGCATGTAAAGTGTGTTGTTAAATAAGTGTATGTGTGTATAAAAAAAGTGTATAGCAGGTAGTGATGTTGGTTCCACAATTATTATCATCAAGTGTTCATGAGATGGATTGCCTGAGGGAAGAAACTGTTTCTGTGTCGGGCTGTTCTGGTGCGCAGTGCTCTGTAGCGTCGACCAGAAGGTAAAAGTTCAAAGAGGCAGTGTGCTGGGTGTGAGAGGTCCAGAGTGATTTTAGCAGCCCTTCTGCTCGCTCTGGATAAGTACAGTTCTTGGAGAGTAGGGAGGGTTGTACCAATGATTCGCATCAGCAGTACCAACTATTCGACGTAGTCTTCGGAGGTCGGATTTGGTAGCTGAGCTAAACCAGACAGTTATTGAAGTGCAGATGACTGATTCAATGATGGAGGTGTAGAACTGTTTCAGCAGCTCCTTTGGGAGGTTGAACTTCCTCAGTTGACGAAAGTACAGCCTCCGTTGAGCTTTTTTGACAATGGAGTCAATGTGAGTGTCCCACTTCAGATCCTGAGAGATGGTGGTGCCCAGGAACCTGAATGACTCCACTGCTGCCACAATGCTGTCCATGATGCTTAGTGGGGGGAGAGCAGGGGGGTTTCTCCTGAAGTCCACTATCATCTCCACTGTTTTGAGCGTGTTCAGCTCCAGGTTGTTGTGACTGCACCAGACAGCCAACTCCTTAACCTCCTGTCTGTAAGCAGACTCGTCACCGTCCTGAATAAGGCCGATATGTGTGGTGTCGTCTGCAAACTTTAGGAGCTTGACAGAGGAGTCTTTCGAAGTGCAATCATTCGTGTACAGTGAGAAGAGCAGTGGGGAGAGGACACACCCCTGGGGGGCGCCAGTGCTGATTGTGCGGGTACTGGATTAGAATTTTCCCAGCTTCACCAGCTGCTGCCTGTCCGTTAGGAAGCTGTTGATCCACTGACAGACAGAGGTGGGCACGGAGAGCTCAGTTAATTTGGGCAGGAGAAGTTTTGGGATGATAGTATTAAAAGCTTAGCTGAAGTCAACAAACAAGATCCTCACATAGGTCCCTGGTCTGTCTAGGTGTTGCAGAACATAATGCAGTCCCATATTGACTGCATCATCCACAGACCTGTAGGCAAACTGAAGAGAGTCCAATGAGGGTTCAGTGATGTCCTTCAGGTTGGCCAGCACCAGTTTTTCAAAAGACTTCATGACCACAGATGTCAGCGCCACCGGTCTGTAGTCATTTAGTCCTGTGAGTTTGGGTTTCTTTGGTATGGGAATGATGATGGAGCATTTGAAGCAGGAGGGCACTTCACACAGCTCCAGGGATCTGTTGAAGATCAGGCTGAAGATGGGGGCCAGTTGTTCAGCACAGGACTTTAAACAGGCTGGTGTTATAAGATTTGGGCCTGGAGCTTTTTTCCTCCTGTTTCTGGAAGACCTGGCGCACATCATCTACACTGAACTGAAGTGCAGGTATGGGGAGGTGGTGTTAATAATGATGTAAACAGCAGTTCAGAGTGGGTGTGGTGGGTTTTCTCAAACCGGCAGTAAAACTCCTTCAGGTCGTTTGCAAGTCGTTGGTTGTCTACAGTGCTGGGGGATGGTTTTTTATAGTTTGTAATGGTTTTCAAACATTTCCACACAGATGCTGAGTCGCTGGACGAGAACTGACTCCTTAGTTTCTCAGAATAGTTCCTTTTTGCGACTCTGATCTCCTTTTCCAGTGTGTATTTGGCCTGCTTATACAAGGCCCTCTCCCCATTCCTGTAAGCAACCTCCTTGGCCTGGCATAGCTGTCTGAGTTTTACAATGAACCATGGTTTGTCATTGTTGTATGTGAGTTGTGTCCTGGTAGGAATGCACACGTCTTCACAGAAACTGATATAAGATGTTACAGTCTCTGTGAGCTCATCCAAATCGTTTGCAGCAGCTTCAAAGACACTCCAATCTGTAGATCCCGCTCTGTTTCGTTAGTCCATCTTTTCACAGATCTTAATACAGGTTTGGCTGTTTTCAGTTTCTGCCTGTAGGTTGGTATGAGATTAATCAAACAGTGGTCAGAGTGCCCCAAAGCTGCTCGTTGGACAGAGTGGTATGCATCCTTTATTGTGGTATAGCAGTGATCCAATATGTTACTGTCTCTTGTGGGACATGTAACATGCTGTCTATATTTTGGCAGTTCACAGGATAGTTTTGCCGACTACAATGTCCAACAAAACATTGCATAGGTCCAAATCTGGAAAAATATTTAGTGGTGTATGCGTCCGAATGTCCAACAATTCGTCTATGGTGAAACTAATTGTAGGAATATGACTGAAGACAGGACGAACTAACAAAAACACAAAGACAACTGCAGAGCACGACACAGAGGTGGCCATCTTCGTCGGCGCCAGCGTATAAAAATCGCTCTAAGTTTGCATTAATATCTTTAAACGTGAAGGGGGCCTTACAATATTTTCCAGGGTAAAAGGGGGTCTCAGGCAAAAAAAAAGCTCCTGCTTATTGTTCCTAAATCCCGCATGAAAACAAAAGGAGACGGAGCTTTTTCAGTCTATGCTCCAAAACTTTGGAACACATTACCTTTAGAAATTAGAGCTTCATCTACATTAAGTGTTTTTTTGAAAATCAGCCAAAACCAACCTCTTCCCTCTGGCCTATTGATAGAAATTCATTTTCTAAGACTCATTGACTATACTGATTTTTTACATTTATTTTTTCATTAGTCATTCGCTTAGTCCCTTTATTAATCCAGGGTCGCCACAGCGAAATAAACCACCAACTTATCCAGCACATGTTTTACGGAGCAGATGCCCTTCCATCTGCAACCCATCTCTGGGAAACATCCATACACACTCACACTACGGACAATTTAGCCTACCCAATTCACCTGTACCGCATGTCTTTGGACTGTGGGGGAAACAGGAGCACCCAGAGGAAACCCACTCAAACGCAGGGAGAACATGCAAACTCCATACAGAAATGCCAACTGACCCAGCCGAGGCTCGAACCAGCAACCCTCTTGCTCTGAGGCGACAGCACTACCTACTGCGCCACTGTGTCAAGTGTGCTTCGGCCCATTTCAAGGCAACTGTACATAGTGTGAGTACACCCTAAGGGTGCTTTCACACTTGGTTCATTTGCCTGGACCGTACCCAAGTTCGATTGTCCCCGCCCTTTGCCAACTTCTCGGCTGGTTTGTGTTTATGCTGTATTTTTCCTTCTGAACTCCAGTACGCTTAATATGAACCCCCCAGTATCACGGTTGTTCTGCTTTCAGTGAATCTTTTGCTTTTGTTACCAAAATACAGAGAGCCACGTGCGTCTATCTGCAGCAAAAAATATTCAAAATGTTTGAAACATGACACAATGTCTGCAGAAGCCGTTTTTAGAGGAGACAAGCAGACATCATCACTATTTGTACTGAGTCAGTCCCGCTTGTCATCAAGGTAGGTGACACGCATACAAAGGAACATTATGAAAACTAAAGTTTGTTGTACAGTTGGCGGTTTACTTCAGTTATTTGGTACGATTGCATTAATATTACAAGTGAACCGTACCCCACACCACCTTTCAGGCAGACTCGCGTACGGTTCGTGGGTGCGCACCCGAGTTCAGAAGACACGTTCACACCAGCTAAACATACCGTACTCTGACGTCAAATGAACTCGCGATTGGGTGTGTGCACCCTTTGTGTGCTAGTGTGAAAGCACCCTTAAGGTCCTATATAAATAAAGTTGATCTAGATAGATGATCTGATTAAAATGTGACAAACATCCAAAAAAATTATAAATCAGTAAACACCTTTTTTACACCACTGTATAAGCATGATATGACATGATTAGTCATAATTTAAATATTTTAAAACTTAACAGCTAGTTAAAACTTATTTTGTATTAAATCAAAATGAATGTTTGATGTAAACTGACAAAAGTGCACTGCATTTGAATTAAAGTACACCCTCTTAATAATAGATTCTAAAGGTTTCTTAAAAGAATCGTTTGTTCTTGGTTTAAATTTGAATAATACTAAATTTACAATTTGTTATTAATAAATAAAGTGGTTCCATTAATGTAACTGTAAATTACGAGTGCAGATAAAGAAAACCAAGGGATCTGTAAATATTCATGAATAACTCACCAAAGACAGTAACATTAAAGCTCCTTCCCCCATTGCCGTTTCCATTACCATTGACAACTAGATGATATTCTCCAGAGTGTGTGTTTCTGATGTTCTTGATGGTCAGAGATCCAGTCTGATTGTCCAACTTAAGTCTGTTTCTGAATCTCTCAGTGCCTTCATTACACTGAACATCTGTACAGATATAACTGTGATCTGCATCAAGTTGAGCGATGCGGGTGTTATTAATATACCATTTAATGTCTTCAGGCTGTTGATTTTTAACAGCAGTGTGTAGAGTGACTGAATCTTCTTCCATCACTGACACCAGCACAATATCTGTATAAACATAAGTCACACCTAAAGAAGATAAAGTCAGCATAAGCCAAAGAAAAATATACAATAAAAAATACAATATATCATAAAGATTGAAAGTAGTTGAAAATTTTCATAACGTAACAAGCAAACGAACAACAGAAGAACATCACTGATTCTCACATTCACTCTTAACAAAAACATAGAAGAGACTCAGAGATGAGCTTTACTATCAAATAGTGCATTCTGTTTCATATTTTTGTGATTTTAATTTCATTATTCCCAGTGAATCTTAGCTTCTGACCAATGAAAAAAAGGAGTAAATGCATTCGAGACGGATATAAATCTGATTGTTAAAAAAAATAATAATAATAAAAACGTAAATGTTACATTGATATCAAATGAAGGCATAGATGTGCATCACGCCTCTGGTGCCTCTGTTAATTAAGAAAAATAGATCTTTTTTTTTCATTTACTTTTGTTTTTGAGAGAGTAGGTTATATACAAATAATGTAAATCCAGTGGCGTACCAAATGGGCACGCATTGAGGTGGGGCCTAGCATGATGGGGGGCCCCCAAAAATTAAAGTCGCTAATTTCTGTAATTTCCTTAAAGGAAAACTGGTGTGTGTGTGTGTGTATATATATATATATATATATGAGAGAGGGAGAGAGAGAGATGATAAGATCAAGATTAGACTATGGATGTATTGTATATAAATCAGCAGCAAAGACTTTATTGGCAAAATTAGACTTAGTACAAGCCCGAGCATTAGGAGTATGTTTAGGAGCAACAAAAACTACTCCAGTATGTGAAATGCAAGGGGAGGCTTGGAAAAAATATTAAAACACATAGGGAAAATCATCCAGTTAAAAATGTATTGGAAATGAGTTGGGAAAAGGAGAAAATGTATAAAGATAGCTTTGGATGGACAGAAGATCAAATGTCAGAAGACGTGAGAGTGTTTGAAAAAGAATTTGAGGAACCTGTTATATGGCCAGCAAGACCAGTATGGAGATTAGAATGCCCAGAAATAGATCTAGAACTGTTTAAGATCAAACAAGAGGACATGATATCAGACACAGTAGGGGAATGGACAATTATTGGCAATATAAATATGAGCGTTATATTCATATATTCACAGATGGGTCTAAGGATGGGGACATTACAGGTTTAGGGGTGTATGTGCCAAGATACAGACTGGAAATTGGCAAAAGGACATCAAACTACATACGTGTGTATACAGTAGAATTAATAGCTATATTGGAAGCGGTAGAGTTGGTTGTAAATAAACGGTGAGAGGAGACATATAATATGCAGTGACTCATTATCAGAGCATTAAGTCAGGGGTAGTTAAAAGTCATCAGGGGTTGTTATATGATCTTTTAAGCACATGCACAAAAGTGAAAGTACAAGGAAATATATAATGTTTATGTGGGCACAAACAGCGCGCAGAACTATAAATGCACGGCTACGCGCAAGTTTTGCGCCATGGGTCACGCCGATCACTCGACGCAAAACCAGCCTAAACCAGTCAGACTACTTCACAACTAGGCTACGTTTTAACTTACGCATTGCTGGTGCAGCCGCGCCCCAGGACACTGTTTATATTTCTGCCGCGCCACAGAGCGCTGCATAATAACTTCATATGAAATAAAATGTGAACGTGCGCTGCCGGTGTCCGTTACTTCCAACTGTAATATTTTGCGTGGCATTCGGATAGCGACCCGGGTCAAATGACTTTTAAAAGCACAAAGCGACGCCCCTGAACACATGAGAAAGTCTTACCAAGGACGAGTAGACTCAAGATCCATGACAGCAAATTAAAGACACGTGTCATTTTAACGATACTTTCACACGGTAAGTATATTCTGAGTAATACAACGCAGCTATTTCATTAAACTGAAAACGGACACTAGGAAAAGTATGCTGTTTTTCTCTTGCTCTTCCTAGTCTTTTTCTTCTTCTTTCGTTTTTATTTGGCGGATCGCACCAGGTATTGTGCATTACCGCCACCTTCCTGTGACCTGATTCAGAGACTACTCTAACCTCACTTGTATCCCTTCCCCTGACTCAGCAAGAGACTTTGCATACGCCAGCGCTGCGTCTCCAACTCTTCTGACTTTTGCTCACCCCTTCCACTATGACAGGTTCAGGAAATAACTCCCTCCATCCCTACCTCAAACTTAATAAATTTACATGAACAATTATTCTAATGAATCATATCTTATCAATCAGTCTTGTATCTTTCAAAAATCTAAACAATGCAGTGTAATTGTGTCTTCCTACCTCAGGATTTAATAAAAATGTCAATGTAAACTCATAATCTCTTTCTTTCTTGACTTCTTCCAATAACTTCCTTCTTTCTTCATTATACCTCTCACAGTGCATGATTACATGTTTAACAGATTCATTTTCCCCACACTCACATAGACCTGTTCTGTGCTTTGCCATTAACTTCATTGTACTGTTCAGTCCAGTATGTCCAATTCTTAGTCTGGATAATATATTCTCCTCTTTCCTTTTTCCACTCGAGTGCCTCCCTTTACCCACTTGCTGAATATAATACATGTCTTCCATTCTTTCCTGCTTCCCATTAGTATTGCCATTTGCCCATTAATTGTTTCTTTATTATTGCTTTAACTTCACTTCTACTGTAAGTCACTTCCATTCCTATATTAACTTCCAGCGCAGCTTGTTTTGCCATTTCATCTGCTGCTTCATTTCCTTTTAATCCCACATGAGCCGGCACTCACATGAACACTACCTTTACTTTTTCTCCTTTTAACTTATACAACTCTTGTAATATTTCTATAACTAAATCTTGCATAGAGTCTGAGTGTTTTGCTTGGATGCTTAAAAGAGCAGAACTGCAATCTGAGCAAATTAACACTTCCTTAATTCCAGCTTCTTTCACCCATTGTAACGCTAGACTAATTGCCAACATTTCCCCTGAGTACACTGATAATTTGTTTGAAATCCTTTTTTTTTTTTGCTATCTTAAACTTTGGAATTACATATGCGATTCCTAGCTGGACATTTTCTGGATTTTTTGATGCATCTGAGAAAACATGTACCATCTCTCCGTATTCTTCCATTAAATATTCCTTTACATTTCCTCCAATACTCTCATTCCCTCTTTTTGTCTTATTTCTAACATTTTTAAATCCACCACTGGTTGAGGCAGTACCCACAGAGGAACAGCAGGTTTAATCAGTCTAGGAGAAATTCTTAACCCTTTAATGTTCAATTCCTCCACTAAATGTTCCACTATCCACCCAAAACTGTTGCTTTCACTCTTTCCATACTCCCAGCATTTCTGTAAGACCTTTTTAGTAGGGTGGGACTCCTCCTGCCCCATTATATTGACCCAATAAACTGCAGTTAACTGTTTCCTCCTTAAACTAAGAGGCATTTCTCCCACTTCAACTTGAAGAGCTCTTCTTGTTCTTCTTCTTCTACGGCGAAACTCAGACTAATAAGTGCATTACCGCTACCTATCTTTCAAATGGGACATTGACATTACACACACACTCAATTCCTGACTGACCTTTTGGAATTAACAACAAAAATTAATTATGTACATTAAGTATTTTTTTTTTTCAGCAGTTGGGATGTTTTAGCCGTAGTCTAGTTTTGGTATTACTCTGTTTAGAAGTCAGGCAATCATAAACATTTTTTAGATAAATGAGAAATAGTTTACATTTTGGTACATACATTTTGTTTTGTGGATGTGGTACTTTCCAAATGAAATGAGATTTTTTGTTATTTTGTCCTTTTCCAATAATCTAGAGTTGCAATCCATAAATGAAACCATTTTATCAGTTATATTGATAAATTTATAATACACTTCAAAATATAATATAAATATAATATAATAAGGAAACTTGGGACCAAAACCGTTTTGTGTAACTGCAACTGAAAAATAAGTGAATAATTGTTTCCGGTTCCATTTTACAAAAACAACACAAGGGTGAAAAACCTTCCTTAAACTTACTAATAAAGTCATTGCATGGATAGTATCTATGTAATATTTAAAATTTGGTTTCTTTTACTTTATTAGGAATTATGTATTTTGTAAAATCTGACCAGATTTTTTGGGGGAAAAAAATGAAGGGAAAGCTTATTTCCATTTAACCATTGCTATTGGAGGTACACTTTTATAATTTTATAAATGTTATTTAATTTTTTATCCATGATAGAAAGGCCCTTAATAGTAAGCTCTGGAAAAGAGCCAGATGCATGGTTATATATTTTTGCGGTTTTAATAAGGTGAAGTAATTTTGGGGAGATACAATGAACACATTTTTTGTATTCATTCAAAGTAATTTTTAAACCAAAAGTGTTAATAAATTCACTGTAATTATATAATGAATATAATCTACATGATTTAATAAGTCTGTAACAAAACTTAATCCTTTTTTCAACATAATCATTCCAAAATATGGACTTGTTTTTGAATAAAATATACTGATTGTTCCAGACAATACACGAATGGGGGGAAAAGTTACGCTTATAAATCAGTTCCCATTTATTCAAGGCTTGTTTATGAAAACTGGACATCTTTATAGGAATTTTAAAACACTTAAAATCACAAGTTAATGGCCACCACATGGAGGCCGCCACATTTTCCAAAGATAAAGTTAGGGATAGAGAACCATAAGGAACTATTGTTATAAAGACAATTCATAATCCAATTTATTTTAAAGATATTGTTAATAGTTTCGAAGTCTAATGCATTTGATCCTTCTTCTGATATATTCCTAATTATTGTTTTGTCTTTTAACATGCTCTGTTTTGCCTCTGCAAATAAACTTAAATAAAACTTTGTCAATTGTGGTACACATCTTAGAGTCTACATAGGGACAGTGCAGGGTATAACAAGTCTGCCAATTCCTTTGGAGCCAGCAAATAAAGATAATTTTTGTCTTTTGTAGCCTTTGTGAAAAGTTTTCTGTAATCCGTTTGAAGGTTGATTTACTAACTACAATACCTAAATATTTAACAGCCTTTTTAACTTGTATTCCTGCTATATTTAGATCAGTTATTTGGTGTACAGCCATTATTTCACTTTTGGATTGATTAACTAATAGACCTGATGCATCAGTGAACAGCTTAAACGCCTCCAAAATAACTGGGACATGATCTTTAGTTTTTAAAAATAAACAGGTGTCATCTGCAAGTTGGCTGATAGTTAATGTGGTATCTCCTATTTCAACACCTTTAATTTGGGAACAATGTACAGTATAAAGATTTAAGATTTCTGCAACTAATAAAAATAAAAATGGTGAAATTGGGTTACCTTGTCTTATGCCTCTCTGAATAATAAAATGAGAAGTACCACTGGATAAAAAAACACTGCTTGAAATGTTATTATAAAATGTCTTCATCGTTTTTTTTTAAGGTTGGGCCAAAACCAAAATAATTAAGTGTCTGTAATAAAACTGTGTTCAACTGTATCAAAGGCTTTGTAAAAATCTAAAAATAAAATTATAGCCTCCTCATTTACTAACTCAGAGTAATCCAACAGATCTAATACTAATGTAATATTATTTGAGATATTTCTTCCCTTCATAAATCCAGATTGGGAGAGAGATATGATTTCCTCCAAACATGGTTTTAACCTATAGCATAATAATGAATTTGTAATCTGAGTTGAGTAGCGTAATTGGATGCCAATTATCCAAGTAAAGATCGTCTTTTTTCACTTTTGGAATCAAGGTAATTACTCCCTGTTTCATATATTCTGTAAGTTCTCCATTGGCAGCACATTCATGAAACATATTTAAAATGAAGTCTCATATCTTCCTAGAAAACTCTATAAAATGAAAAGGCAGACCATCAGGTCCTGTACTTTTGTTGGAAGGAGTTTTTTTAATGATATCATCCAGTTCCCTTAAAGACATTTCCTCTTCCCAAAGGTTTTTATTAATCTTACTTATGCAAGGAATAACATGCTTTAACTTACAAAAAAAAAGGTCACTTGAGCCAGAGTTAAAATTACAGTAGATGTGTATAACTTTTGCTAAAAATCTAAAACAAATTTTGAAATAGTTTTTTCATCTGTTACTACATTATTATCAATATACAAAGAACTACATTTTTGTAGGATTCGTACTGGGTTCATAATCGATCGCGTCAAAACATGTTGCCATGCGCTTTACGAGCTACGCCACTCACCCTGATAATTCAATTCAATTCACTTCATCTTTATTTGTATAGCGCTTATACAATGTAGATCGTGTCAAAGCAGCTTCACATAGAAGAATATAGTATTGAAACAGAGTCAGTTCAGTTTTCAGAGATAAGTTCAGTTTAATTTAGCTCAGGTCAGTGTGGGTTAATAATCACTACTGAGAGTCCAAACACTGAAGAGCAATTCTATCGATGCGCAGCTCTACAGATCCCAAACCATGCAAGCCAGCGGCGAGGAAAAAACTTCACCAATTGGCGAAAGTGAAGATTTAAAAAAAAAAACTTCGAGAGAAACCAGGCTCAGTTGGGCACAACCATTTCTCCTATGGCCAACGACTTGTGCAGAGCTGCAGTCTAGGCGCAGGAAGGTGGACCTCAGCGAAGACTCGTCTGTCCTTGGAGCATCACAGGAGTCAGTCTCATGCTCTCACTCCAAGATGACCACCACAGCACCTGCTCAGGATACGGCCTGGTCCAGAAACCTTGGGATCGTCTCGTCGCTGGTCTTGCATCGCATCAGTGGCACTGCATAGTCTGAGGGTCTCGAGATGAGTACCCCCAGGTGGAAATACAGAATAAGGAGAATAATAAGCGTAGCTGCTGTTCATAGTGTATATAAACAAGAAGCAAAATCGTGTGTGGGGCACATCATGCGTCATACCGCTATGTAATGCACTGAGTGTATGCTTTGCTAAAAAGATAGGTCTTTAATCTAGTTTTGAAGAGTGAGAGTGTGTCTGAGCCTCGGACATTATCAGGAAGGCTATTCCAGAGTTTAGGGGCCATAAATGAGAAGGCTCGACCTCCTTTACTCGATTTTGCTATTCTAGGTACTACAAGAAGCCCTGAGTTTTGAGATCGTAAAGAGCGGGTTGGGTTGTAGCGAGACAGTAGGTTGGTTAAATAAACAGGAGCTAGATTATTTAAGGCTTTATAGGTAAGAAGCAATATGTTAAATTCTTAACAGAAACTTAACAGAAACTTAACAGGCAGCCAGTGTAAGGAGGATAAAATTGGGGTGATATGATCATATTTTCTAGACCTGGTAAGAACTCTGGCAGCTGCATTTTGCACTAGCTGAAGTTTGTTAATAGAGGATGCTGGGCAGCTAGCAAACAGAGCATTACAGTAATCCAGCCTAGAAGTCATAAAAGCATGAACTAGCTTTTCTGCATCACAGTTCAGACATCTCATCAGCTTTAGTTGAAATGTATACTTGAGTATCATCTGCATAGCAGTGAAAACTGATCCCGTGTTTTCTAATGTCCCCCAGGGGAAGCATGTATATTGTAAACAGCAAAGGGCCTAAAACTGATCCTTGAGGGACCCCATACTTTACCGGCCTTACTTGTGAAAGCTGTCCATTAATATTCACAAACTGGTAACGATCAGCTAAGTATGACCTAAACCATTGAAGAGCCTGTTCTTGGACACCTGTAGAATAGAAGCGGTCTATGAGAATATTGTGATCAACGGTGTCAAAAGTGGCGCTAAGATCAAGTAGAACTAATAGTGAGATGCACCCTTGGTCAGCAGCTAAGAGTAAATCGTTGGTTATTTTCACTAATGCGGTTTCTGTGCTGTGATGGGGCCTGAAACCTGACTGAAACACTTCAAAAAATATTGTTCATCTGCAGAAAGGAGCATAATTGGGTAGAAACAACTTTTTCTAGTATTTTAGACATAAACGGAAGATTTGAAATAGGCCTATAATTAGCTAGGTTGCTGGGGTCCAGTTGTGGTTTCTTAATAATAGGTTTAATAACAGCTAGCTTGTAAGGATTTGGAACATGGCCTAAAGCTAAAGAAGAGTTGATAACGTTAAGGAGAGGTTCTCCTATAACAGGTAGCAAATCTTTCAGTAATTTTGTTGGAATTGGATCTAACATACACGTAGCTGGATTGGAACTATTGATAACTTTATCTAGCTCTTCCTGTTCTATGATTTTGAAGCATTGTAGGTTATTTTGATTCAGTGGAATGTTTACTGGATCTGGAGTATAAGGTGGTGCAGAAAGTTTAGCATCTTCTATTTTCTGTCTAAAGTCTTCTATTTTATCACTGAAAAAATTCATGAAGTCATCACTACTAATATGCGGTGGGACATTTTGTTCCAGGGATGACTGATTATTTGTTAATTTAGCAATGGTGCTAAATAAAAATCTAGGATTGTTATGATTATTTTCAATCAGTTTGCGGAGGTGCTCAGCCCTGGCAGATTTAAGAGCCCTCCTATAGCTGGCTATACTGTCTTTGTACGCAATTTTAAAACCTCTAGGTTAGTTTTTTCCATTTACGTTCCAGGGCACCGGTTGCTGTTCTGAGAGCGCGAGTATGACTATTGTACCGTGGTGTAGTTGTCTTCTCTTTTGCCTTATTCTCTCTGATAACTGCTGCGTTCATTAGTTATGTTGTCTCTGTCAATCAAACGGTGATGAGCATGAATCACTCAACTAGTTTATTCCAACGAGGTGCGCTATTTGCTCTTCACCTAAATAGTCACTCCAAAATCGTCATTTTACCCCACTTGCAGGGACCCCAAGTGCGCACGGGCCCCTGGGCCTGTGCCCATAATGCCCATTGGTTAATCCGGCCCTGAATGTGATTCAAGTAAAGTGTTATTAAACTGTGCATTAAATAAAGTCATAACCCCGGCTGAGTTATTAGAACAATGACAAAACATAATTTTTCACCCACACTGGTTTGACCAAAAAGATTGATCTTTCAAGTTTGAATGTGATTCCTGCAAAAAATAGACATCTCTGTTTTTTGATTTACAAAAAACGTTTAGTTAATTCCCCTAACATTAAGCGAAAAAAAGACAAATTAAATTACATTAAATAACAATTTGAACAAGTTCTGAAATGATTCAAGTAGTAGAACTATTTAGAAGAACGTCTTTTACAATTTGGAGTAAAAAAAAAAGTCCAGACCTCCTCATTATAAACGTACTTTCGTTTTTCTAGTTTGAAAAAAAGAACCCTGCGTTTAGCAAAATCAAAGAGAGTGTACGTCCACGGTGACTTTTTTTCTGTCAATGACAGCCGTAGAGCCCTGAAACCCTGCACGTTTACTTCCCAGTCTAGCTTGATTGACAAGCGGCCACAGTTTGTTCCGAGCATCTCTTGCGCGTTGCGTCAAGTTCTTCGTTATTCTGGTATTTTTTTGTTAAAGGATTTCGGAGCGCTTCGCGTCAGCCCTTATGAGGTCACGGTGCGTACAAGACATGAACTGCACAATAATGCGATGAGGATGTGTCCAATTTTTCTTACCGAATCTGTGAGCAACGTCAATTGAGGATTGCAGAACATCAGTCAAACACGATAAAACAAGACGCAGTATTTCCATTACCTCCATTTTCACGTTTTCTCCTTCAGGGATACCAGCAATCCGAAGATTCCACCGCCTTTTGTACGTCTCAAACGTCTTTTCTATTTTTAAGAATGTAACTTGATCCTTAATCGCACTTGATTAGGCAACGGCTAAGTCAGCTTTGCTAGCAATCATGTCCATTTCAGACACGAGTTCAGTGATGCGGGTCGAGTCGTTTAAAACAGATTGTTTAATTGCCACCAATTTCTCCAAAAAATCGTCTTTTTTCCCCAAATTTTCAATTGCTTCCAAGAGAACTGCATTAAATGGCTCAGCTGTGTGACATTGCATCTTTGCATGTGAACTTTTCCTCAGAGTTTCAGGTAGTGTTGATGATGATGATGATGATGAATCAAAATCATCTTTTGCCCCTGTTGTTTTAATATAGTTATGGTGTCTCTTTACTGCTAAAACATCTTCCATAGCAAACTGTGAAATAACTTTTCCTTGTTACTAGGCCTATAGCAGATGTAACCGGCAAGCTCAGTCAATGTTCACAAAGCCACTTGTTGCACAAGAAAAACACTCTCAAAAAAGTAGGGTTCATAAATATCCACTTCGTTACGCTATATTATTATTATTATACAGGCATGAGGGCAAGTTAGGTCAAGAATTGCAGATAAAGTTTAAGAGCTACTAAAGCCACGTCTTACACAGGCGCCATCTTGCCGCCCCCTTCCTGACTGACCTACCTAGTACCTGTGTCTGTGAGTACATATTTATTTTTGGGTGAACTATCTCTATCTTGTCTACTTGCTTATTTCCCAACACTGCAACAAGAGCAGGAACCCATAAAATTGCAGCTAATTCGATTCGATTTTCGAAACAAACGTTTCAGTCCTTCGACTAAAGTCATGGAAAAAAAGGTAGGACACATCCTGTGAAATTCCTTTTTTTCATGTGCAGACAACTGCAAAAATTCTCTAGAATGACCTTACAGAGATAATGAAGACATTAAGTGGATCTAAAAGCGTCTGAACTCTCAGTTTGTCACCTATTGCTTTTCTATCTTGGCTTCGTTTTTGTTCAATAAATATAATGACAGTGTGAGATGTCTGAGATCTGAGGTTTTATGTTACACATTTGGAGACCTGCAATGGACTTTTATTATGTCCTGTTATGGAAGGAGTAACATGCAAAAAAAATAGCTTTGAATGTTTTAAAAGAATAATTAATTCTTAAAATAACCAAATGTGGTAAATCTGCTAAATCAAGTTTAATCTGGGTTTCAGATTTTATGAACTGTGAGGTTCCTAAGACAGCAACAAGCTTTTCACCTGCAAACCAAACACACGTGTACAAAAAGCCCATCACCCTCACCTACAAAACTGCCATCAGACCACATCTCAAGAAAACCCAACCGCAGGCTGCAGTTTGACTTATTTTAAGCTGCTAGAATCACAATGAGAGAGAGTATATATTATTGACCTTTTCCACCACACATAAAAGCAAACAATGCATCTATTGATATTACTTTATAAAGTTTTTAAATCAATAAGACACACTTTAGAATTAAATATAGGAATATTTACACAATATTCAATAATTCTACTTTAACCACCACTTTAACCAAAAGCGGTTGCCTTACTGTTTTAAAAAAAATTAAGTGTTAAATTATAAATCTAAAAAATATTTGCAGGTTTAAAGTAACAATTAACCAAACTGGGATTAGTGTGTAACCATGTATCATTCCTAAAAACAGAATATTCATTTCACTCAATTGGAGAGTCAAACTCTTTTGTGGGCGGAGTCATGTTTTCAGAGGAGAGTTGTTTTTTAACACCACTCCTTCACTGAACGTCTGGAGAAAATGTTTCGCATGTTTG
>CAIGQZ010032594.1:6802807-6818213 GCA_903798205.1 Danio tinwini
TCACGTGCATTAACGCGCTAATATTGACAGCCCTAATATATATATATATATATATATATATATATATATATATATATGAGAGAGAGAGAGTAATCTTCACTGAAAAAATGATGTTTGCTGTTTGTTCAAACTACCTTTTTAAAATGAGTTTAAACACAATTCTTGACTTTTTTGGGACAATTTAATTGTTTTATGTTCAATCCACTTAAGTTATCTTAATTGTTGTACCAACACAAATGGATTGTGTGGAACCCAGCATTTTATTACAGTGTTTCATAGCTGTTAGCAATAACTGTAAATGTTTCAATGTATTTTTTTATTCAAACAGTTGAGATTCAACCAGAGGAGGTCACTTATGCTGAGACGGTGTTCAACAAAAGACGTGTGCCTGAATCAGTAAGACGCTTTATTATTCATTCATGATTATTGTCAGTGTATAAGTGGATCAGCACTTGTGTTTTTGTCCATATGTAACCCTGGACTACAAAACAAGTCACAAGGGTCATTTTATTATCTAATAATCAACTTTTAATATCTAATATTTAAACATCATATGAAATCAGAATAAATAAGCTTTAAGGTCTTGTATGGTTTGTTAGGATATGACAATATTTGGTCAAGATACAACTATTTGAAAATCTGGGTGCTCAAAAACATATAAATTTAATGAATAGAGAAAATCACCTTTAACATTGTCTGAATTCAGTTGTCAATACATATAGTTTTCCCCCTGTAAATAAGGTTGATAGTACACCTATACACTTCAAAGATCAGTAAATATCACAATTCTTAACCCTGAAGCAGAATGGGACAAACTAACAAAACATTCTCATAATTATGGAAGAGAAATAAATACAATATAACATAATACAAATATACTAATGGAAACCTGCTTTACGCATCCTCACAGTAAGAATTAAACTTAATTTGTTTTATATTAAAGCTACAAGAGTCCTTCTGTCAAGAGTAGTGCGTGATTTTGTCCTTGTCTTTTTGTCTCTGATTAATAATGATAAACACCATCGCCAGCAGGAATATAGTGTACTGTTGCTTAAAAGCAGTGCAGTTCCGTTTGTGTTTTTACTAGGGTTGGGTTGATATGCGATGCCATCATCCATCGCCGATGGCCAATAGACATCAAGACGCTGAGCTGCCATTGCAATCTTCCACCACGCCTCGATTGCAGCAGCAATCCGCTTGCGAAAAATACACACTTAGGCCCCGTTTACACTAATACATCTTAGTTTTAAAAATGGCATTTTAGAATGAAAACGATCCACATCCACACTGGCACATTTCTGAAAAGATCTTCGTCCACACTATACCGTTGAAAATGCACATCACGTGACCACACACATGCACTCTGGCATGCGCTGCATCATATGTGCACGTCTGAGCTCCAGGCTGTCAGTAGGCGCTTTAAGCACAAAACCCCAGAGAGCAGTGAATGTTGGACAGTTTATCAAGGATGTATCGCGTCTCACTATATTTTTTAAATGTGATTTTTAATTAATCTGGTCTCTATCTAATGACTCTTCTGCACTGCTTCAATCTTTCGCTTTAATGCTTGTACTTAGTAATTTTAGCAAAAACCTCAGATACTGATGGTTTGTTTCTGTTGGTTGTGCACCTTTTTTACCAACCAAGTTTGTCAACGCCATTATAATGACACAGATCTGCCTATTCATGCCAGAGTCCCACGGAAAAGTGATTGACAGGTGATAATTTTTGTGTAACTTATCTTTATTTATTTATGATTTGGTTATGGGTAAAACAAAGACCATGTGGGTCAGGTAGTTGAAACGATAGACTAGAAATAATTAATTCATTATAAATTAATTATTCATGAATAAATTAATTCACCATTGCCTACGACGATGATGCCATCATCCATCGGGATGTTTCACATTAGACATCGTACGATGCCAAATTGGTCAACATCGCCCAACCCTAGTTTTCACTTTTACATGCCATTTTATTCTTAACTCTTTATGTTCAGTTATTTCTTCATAACAAACATGGGTTAATGTGAATAATCACTAAGCAGCACATTTTGAAACATTTATGTATGTATTTGACAATTTAGGCACTCACTTTAAGATGATGACTCTACATGTGTGTATTCTGCTTGTCTCTGAGGCTCAGTGTGCACACAGACACACACAACAGCATGAGTTCTCTTTCACACTTTTAAAAACATGAATGAATTAAACCCACGTCAATAAATGAGGCGTGTCTTATGCTGCAAGAGTCACGTTACAGTACACGCTTTTACTCATTTTCATGTGAAACTTAACTTACCTGCTAAAAAAAACAGCTTAAACCAGCCTAAGCTGGTTAGCTGGTTTTAGCTGGTCTTATCTGGTCAAGCTGGGAGCCCAGCAGAAAACAGCTATGTCCAGCTTCTGGGTTCATACACATTTTTACGACTAAAATTCAATGACTTTATTCTGAATTAAGTAAATTTTCATGACCTATTGTTTCATGTAATGTCTATGTATACATGTGAAATAATAAGAAAAATGATGCATCTTCAAAGTTGCATGTCATGCCATGTCAAAATTCTATGACTTCCAGGTTTTTCATGACTTTATGAACCCTGCAGCTTAAACCAAGCTAGTTTTAGCTAGTCATTTCTCAGCTAAGACCAGGCTGGAAAAAAACAAAAGCCTTTAAAACCAGGCTGGTCAACCAGCTAAAACCACCCAACCAGCCTAGTTCAAGCAGTTTTTTTTTGCAGGGTTTGCAGAGGAACAAATGCGTACTGCTGGAAAGGGGCAGGATATGACACAAATCTCGATAAATGTTTTTTCAGCCAAAATCGAAACTGAATTTCAATTAATTGGTAGCATACATATTCTGAATGCCTTCGGCAGATTTCAAATGAACCCTTTTAATCTAGATTAAACTTTAAAACTTCAAGGAGAAATACAAGCTTTATATTTACACAAAAATTAAAATGTGAAGTCAATAAATGTGAGGTAAATCGACCAAATTTACACCTGCACATTTGAGGTGCAGCTCAAACAAATCTTTCTGCATTGCATGAGTAGGAAGAGTGAAAGTAAGTTCAACACACTGCAACAATTAATATTCAGACTTTGCATTTCAGTTTTTATACATTTGAAGAGATACCGAATCTGTGTTTGTGCAAGTAAGACTATAGAAGTATACTGAGAACTATATAGCATTAGCCTCGAATACCACACATGAGGGTTTAGTGTGTGTAAAGTGCACTGCTTTTGTGCACTTGATGTTGCTTGCATGCACTTTGTCAAAACTACAAGTATGGGTATTGGCAGCCATCTTTAAAACACTTTCAATCTCTTTTCATTTCTTCTAATAGCGGTTTAAGAAGCTTGCACTTAAATTTCACATTTAAAAGCACAAATGATATTAGAATACCACCATCTCACAAGTGTTGTTTACTTTGCTCAAACAGCTTATTTTTTAAGGTTGGACCAGCCAATGTGCATTTGAACAGTTTCTATCAACCAAAGCTTCTAATGATAGTTATGTGATGGCTTTATCAAATAGTGATTGGTGGTCTTCTGTTTTGAACTATTTTCATGCAAGACATTAAACCATAAACACAGCAAAATGCAGTTTCCTGAAACTAAAAAAGCACTGAAATAATGAAATGGCAGCCCAGAGTCCTGATCTAAACCTGATTGAAAATCTCTGGAAAATCCTTGCAAACAAACTTCTGGATAAGAAACTAAACTTTTAAAAAAAGACCAAAGAAATCTACTAATGTCCCAAAGTCTCTTCCGATGTACTCTTGCTCACTTCTTACTCATTTTTGACTGCTGTAACCTTCAGAAATATTCATCGTAATGCTTCACGCTACAGTCATTGCCATTGTATAACGTTGATCAGTTTTTCCCACAAAATATCACACAAAACCAAGTACTTTACTTTAAATGTTTCTCAGAAATAAAAGCAGTCAATGGAGCAGTACTTTTTTGTCAAAATATCAACATGAGAGTCTAGCATGAAGCAACAACAACTAAAATTACACTGAAATATACTAATTCTGCAATATCGATCTCCACTTTATACTGTATCTAAAGCTGATCAGGATGAAATTTAGATTAACAAATGTGTTTTATTTTTTTTACAGAAAAGTAATGCAGAGGATCATCAGGTGCTGTATGGCCAAATCATGACTTGAAGATAAACTTTATTCTTTTGGCAACTACCTCAGATTGGGAGTCTAAGATTGAGTTTTATCTTGCATATGCAATTGGAGGTATAGTTCACACAAAAATGTAAAGTTACTCACTATTTACTCACCCTCAGGTGGTTCCAAACCTTTATACAAGTTTCTTTCTTCTGTTACGCACAAAATAGGATATTTTGAAGAATGCTGAAAACCTGTAACCATTGATCTCCATGGTAGGAGTTTGCAGATTTCTTCAAAATATCTTCTTTTGTTTTTAGGCAAGGCAAGGCAAGTTTATTTATATAGCACATTTCATACACAATGGTAATTCAAAGTGCTTTACATAAACAAGAATAAAAGAAACAAGAAAATAAAAATGATTAAAATAATAAAAAAAGGATTAAAACATATTAAAATGTGTTAAAACAGGTCATAAAAGAAAAGAAAGACATAATAGTGCGATCTTAACAGAAGAAAGAAACTCAAACAGGTTTGGAACAAGTGAAGAGTGATTAAATGATGACCGCATTTTCGGTTTTAAATGAACTATCCCTTTAAAAAACGAATTACTGTCCATGTATTTTTAACAACTTGCCAAACTCACATGGCTTACTATTTTAATGATAGATTACTAAAGCCTTATGTGTACCTTATGTGAAACGTCAGTGTGAAAAAGTGCAAAACCTATGTGCAAAATACTCACCTAAAGTGTGAGAATGCACATTTCTGTTTTTTTTTTTGGACCAACAGCTTCTGCTTGAGCTTGTGAGGGTGTGATATCCGTTTAAACTGTTTCTGAATGCGTGTGTGTGTGAAAAAGTGTGGTTGCTTTTTCCATTCCAACTCATGTGTGTCCGTTAAACTTCTGCTCTACATACAACTCAATGATGAACTCATCAGTGCTCATAGTTCACAAAGATCAAATCAAGTAGTAATATTACCATAAAATATGAAAATATCATAAACTTATACATGCATAATGACTGCTGTGATTTTGCTGATGAGCTCATGTGGTTTCAGTAGTTGTTTGCTTAAAGAGCCCCTATTATGGGTTTTTAAAAAATGACCTTTAATGTAGCGTGTAACAGCTCTAAATGAAGTGAAATATCCAGCTAAGGCTTAAATCTGAAAGTGGACAGTTTTTAAAACTATTGATTCATCTAAAAAAAAAAAAAAAAAAAAGAGTCGACTCATTGTGGTTTAAATGAATCGTCTTGATAACGAGTCTTTAGCCGTTTCGGCGTGACGTGGATACGAAACATAATTGCTGTGCACGCAAACCCGGGAAAATTCAAACCTGCGGCCCCGCCCACTAAAACCACAGCAAAGACAAACAGATCCTGAAGTCAGGAGTCATGAAGACGCTGTGCTTACCTGGATATTATTGGAAGTGTGAGGGAAAGGAGTGGTTCAGAAATATGCACGCTTACAATGGGCGATCTATCACTACACAGCTCATGGATTAGTTTCTTTCTTCATTTTGTAATGGACAGACAATACACCAAGGGTGTGGGCAAAATAAGGTGTAAAATATAATAATAACAGTTTATTAGGCACAAAGTCAAACAAAGGCAGGCTGCTGCACGCTGCGGTTTGGGCTTACGAAGGCTCAGGGTGAGTGCGATGGGAGCCCGCAGAGATAGCTTGTCAGAGGACAGAGGAGGAGCACTGGTGAGCGCTACAATGATGGACATGTGGTGTTTATTTAACTTTCATCCATTTTGTGGAGAAACTAACTATAAAAAAAGCACAGCTGCTGTCCAATGTAAAACAGAAATTGTCAAAATTAGCTTCGCTTGCTCAAATTGAATAAAAATAAATAAACTGTGTGAAAAATTCTAATGAATTTCTGTGTTTGTGTGTGTGATTTACATTTCCAGTGCCTCAGCTTTAGTTGCTTTAACTATTGTAAATGCTAGACTAGATAAAGACTGCTGAACGTCTACTGCACCTGTCAGAAATAAAGGTATAAAACCCACCACTGGGGGCTCATACTGGTACCATTAATTGTATATAATACCTAAAATGTATTTGTAAATTTGAATATGTACCTTTAGATACAAGTGTGGACCTTTGTCAAAAAGGAACTGAACATACGGGACCTCCTACTTTATATCAGCTCAGTAAAGTGAGGACATTCTGGCATTTGATACTGATTTTGCTGAAAATTCCAGTCTAAAAACAACTAGGATTTCAACCTTTTTTGTTACATGGTTGATGAGTAAATGGGACATTCAACCAGAAATGTACATTATCTGTCCCTGAAATAAAAACATAAATACAGTGGAAAAAAAGTATTTCATCCCAAAAATGTCTAAAATGGACTGATGGTAAATTTCTGTGAGTTGTTCTGTAAAGGAATATGTCATTCATTTGGTTCTCAGATTGTTTTTTTTGTTAAAACTTTTTACAAATGTACAAACCCTGTCATTGTCCTGGTCCTCAGCCCAACTGAACCTACAGCTCTAATACGTTTGTTATGCTAAAAACTGTTATTTAAGAAATAGCAAAGTTTAAGTTGTTATCATTCACATTAACTGATTAAAAACATGAAGTTATAAATAAATTCCACAAATAAATAATACAAATAACTTTACAATTGTCCCCATGTTTCTGTCAGTCTTGTCACATTTGCATTAAATTTAACATAAAATGTGTGCAATACATCTTTAAGGCTATGACTCAAAGGAAGTGACATCATTTGATGGAGAAGCTGAGATCAAGGATGCGTTAAAGGCCTTGAATATATTGTTATTCTCGTTATTTTATTGGCATCTTCTACATTAACAGTTTTTTGTATCGAGTTTGACTTTATTTCTACTGTGAAATTGTTAAAAAGTAAAAAATCTGAGATATATTTATCAATTATAATAACTTTTCCCCCGTCAATTCTTAAAATCTTTGGATGTTGAAATGCTGTACACTATGCTTTGTGAATTTTCTTTGATTTTATTATTATTATTATTATTATTTATACTTAATTTTTTTACCATTGTTATATTAGTTTTTTTATGTTTCACCTTTTATATTGTGTTGTGTTTGTTCCTAATGGTTTATGCAATAAAAAAAATCGTATGGTTTTATGCATGTTTTTGTATGATTTTTTAAAGGAAGACAAGCTTAAAGGTCAGGACCGGTCACTTTTTTTTAAAAGTGAAAATGTACGTTTCTGGTAGAACGTCTCAAATGATGACAAAATCTACTGATGACGCTTGGATGAACTATTCCTTTGAGCGCGAGTCGACACCAGTTATGTTGGATATACAGTAGTAAACATTTGCAGTGGCTCACAGCCTTTCGTCAAAGTTGTCTTAAAACTATTGAACAACACATATATTTGTCTTAGGACAACTTTGATAAACTTTACATGTTGAATAGGGACGAAAGCAGTTGGGATTGTAAGTACAATATGATAAATGTGGGAAAATATATGTACTCCCTAACGTAATATTAATTTACATAACACTTAAAAGACCAAAAACGTTTTTGAATCAGGCACTCACTCAGATTCAAGTCATACGAGACGTGACCTTCAGTCGCTAAATTTAAGGAACCCAACATAATGGTAAATAAAATTCGCATACCTGTGTCTATACTGTTAAAGATTTGGCTGGATGTTTTTGTGTTGTATGCGTATAAATCCGCGGAGCAGGTGTAAAAGCAGTTCCTCATTCTTTCAGAGCAAAAAAAAAAGTGGCGCGATTGAGTTTGGCTTCTGTTAACAGTAAGCCCCGCCTCCTTTGATCTGATTGGCCTTCACAAACATTCTGACAGTGACGAGCACTGTTTGACGGATGCACTGTGCCAGCCAGGCGCTTATAACATTAGGCTCGTTTGAGATGGCCAAAATCTGATAAATCTGCGCAGAACCGATCACCGGTGATCTCCACTGAAGCACCTAAAAGTGAAAGGGCAAAAGAGTGACAGATTATTCTTTCACTCATGACACCGAAGTAATAATGCTGAAAAGTCTAGATAATTCAGTCATTTAATGCATTTTACAAATGTTCATTAGATCATTACTTTTGTAAATTAATGCATTATGGTGGTGAGCTGTGAGTTGTTTACACAAACAAGCTTTTACTTAACACTTCTGTGCTAATGTTATTAGCATTATCACCTGAACATCACTATTATGCTGATACTTTTATAGCCTTTGCTACAGCAAGGTGGCAATTACTTAGTTTTATGATCCTTCAGAAATAATTTTAATGTTTTAATCGGCATAACATACACTGTAAAAAAAAATAATTTTTACAAAAATATCAAGTTGCGTATTTTGTGATTTACAAGTGCTTGATTATTTACGGTTGTGAATTGCATTATGGGATGTCGATTACTGCTCTGTTGACTTTTAATGATGAAAATTCAACTGTGCAGTACAACAAAGTGGCTATTAAACTAAAATGTTAGTAGTTGTTGTATAATAAACAATATAAAGAGACGTCTGTATAACAGAAAAAGTACTGACAGTTTATTACCAGGCTTTTGTTTCATAATTTACAACAACAATAGACAATATATCACTTCAAACTATAAAAAATGTCAATAAAAGTCACTTTTTTAACATCATAAGATTGTTGCAGGAAAAATCAAGGTCCCACAATGCAATTAAAAAGCATAAACAATAAAAAATATGATCACAAAATACATAAAATTGTTAGAACTCAATGGTTGGTCACTGTAATTTCAGAAATCAGTTTTCAAAATTTCAAATCAGCCACTCTGCTTAAAAGCTTGAAGCGTTACCATGGAAACTAAATGGAATACAGAATAGTGTTCTAAAGCTTTAAACTCCATGGCATTCTAGATGTAACTGCCATGATTTAATTCTCGCTTTGCTTGCTATAATTGGAGTTACCACAGGAGGGCGATCTGAACCGTAAGACACAGTAGAGTAAGAGCAATAGAGTGGAGGAACTATGACGTCAACTTGTAGGCCAATCGGCTGCTAGCATAAAACTGGTTTCCTCGGTAAAATCTTTATAGGATTTTCCCATAGGCTTTTCGAAGATTGCAAATAATAAGCTCTGTGTTCAAACACTGTTTAATACACTTACACGTTTTGTCCAGCCGGATAATCCTCACACGAAAATACAATTTTTAGCACTTTTGGATCTTAAATGCAAACGCAAGAACTGAGAAGTTAACATTAGGCTATAAACGGACTACAGCCTTCGGGGCACTCGCCTGTGAGGTCGGCACCACCCTGCTACAGACAACTTTTCAAGCTTATTTTTAGAAATATGATCCATATATGATATATATATATATATAAAAAGTAAAGTTTGTGCAAAATGAATGCCGTCTTTTGAAACTGCCACCTACAGTTTCAGGCAAATATGACATTAGATAATTGCAGTGCGTTCCAAACGTGACATTTTGAATTCTGAATGGCATTTTGGAGAGGAAAAAAAATCATGGCCACTATATTCTAGTGTCGTTCTAAACCAAATTGCTTAAAACCGCTCACTTTAAAGGGCCCTTTGAAATGAAGTACTTTTAAGTAACTGGTGGACATTTCAGGCCATGATCCTTTATGCAGGGAAGTTGTTTGGGGTCACACAGAGATCAATTTGGATGGACTCCTCAATATGCTCTAAATCACTTCAGAGGCACCCTCCAAAGGAATCAGGGCATAGGGATGAGCCCTTCTGAATGGAACAAAGCATCAGTTTTTCAGCATCACATCTTCTGCTTTTAATGGCATTTGGCAATTTTTGTTTAATTTCATTTTTAAATTTCATGTTTTATTCTTGATGTTTCTAAATATTGTATTATTAGAATACACCCCCGTAGCTTAAAAAAAAAAGAAACTTCACTTATTTCAGCACATGCTATACAGTTTGTGGAAGCCCACAGAGATTACTTTGACCAAATTTATGTTAAGACTGTTCAATTCTAAATTGGGGTACAAGTGTATCACCCTCTCTATCACATAAACTGTTCTTTCAAGGCCATTTATATTACAGAAATATCACCCTTTGCTTAACTGTTGATGTTTGGCGAAGGCGTAACTCACTAAACGTGCAAACACTTCCAAGATTGTTAAAATGGTTTCAGTACATTATTCTAAATCAACTAAATCAGGGGAGTCAAGTTTGACCTGGTGGTCATATTTAACTCAATCTAATAGTGCTATTTACAGTATAGTAGGGCTGTATTCGAAGTGCATCAACTGTAAGGTTCATAAATAGAAAAACAGGAACAAACTTTTCACCTACAAACCAAACAGATGTGTACAAAATACCTACTCTCATCTACAAAAAACTGCCATCAGACCACATCTCTGATGAAAACCAACCGCAAGCTGCAGTTTGACTCATGTTTAAGCTGCTAGAATCGCAATGAGAGACAGCAGACATTATTAACATTTTCCACCACACATAAAAGCAAACAATGACTCCATTGATATTATTTTAAAACGTTTATAAATCAATAAACCGCACTTTAGAATTAAATGAAGGAATATTTACACAATATTCCATATTTCTACTTCAACCACTGCTTTAACCAAAAGCCTTACTGCTTTAAAATATGTAAGTGTTAAATGACTATTTAAAGACTATTTGCAGGTTTAAGGTAAAATAAAAAAGAACTAAACTAGCATTAGTATGTAACCATATATCATTCCTAAAAAATAGAGTATTTATTTCAGCCAACAGGAGGGTGAATCTCTCTTGTGG
Source organism: Danio tinwini (assembly GCA_903798205.1). Taxonomy (NCBI): domain Eukaryota; kingdom Metazoa; phylum Chordata; class Actinopteri; order Cypriniformes; family Danionidae; genus Danio; species Danio tinwini. Next base: position 6,813,659 of record CAIGQZ010032594.1, read on the forward strand.
GTGGAGTCATGCTTTCAGAAGAGTTTTTATTCACCACTCTTTTACAAAACATCAGGAGGAAATGTTTTGCATGTTTGCTTTATGTTTGTGCTGGTGGCGTTTAATTGGTAAGTTTAATATGTTATATTTATTACAGAGAGAAGCCTCAAACTGAAGCCTTAAACTATAATCTGAATGTTTTCTAGGTGTGTTTGGCGAGTCTGTTTCAGTGATTGAGGGAGATTCGGTCACTTTACACACGGATACTCAAATACCTAATGTCGACATACAGTGGACATTTGGAGCTGAAAACTCGATCATCGCTAAAATTAAAATAAAGAGGCAAAACATCTCCACGTATGATGTTCCTGATGGGAGATTCAGAGACAGACTGAAGCTGGACAATCAAACTGGATCTCTGACCATCACGAACATCAGATCTGAACATGCTGGAGATTATAAAGTACATATGTATGAAATTAATCAATCAACAAAATCATTCAGCGTTTTTGTCTATGGTGAGTAGAGATCATCATTTGTGATTGATCAGTACTGATCTCATCATGTTTAATTAAAAGAATATTTAACACAGTAATAAGGTTAAGCTTCATCAGCATGATTTAAATAAGCCTATATTTACAAACACAAAGAAATCTAGAGTTATCAGTGCACAACTTGTACACTGTAAAAAATGCAGGGTTCTACACAACTCATTTATGTTGTCCCAAGGCAAACTGATTAAGTTAACTTAACACTTTTAAAAAAATTTATGTGGATTGAGCATAACAAAATTAAGTTGTCCCAATGAAATCTCAAAAATTGTGTTGTTTTAGCTTGTTTTAAATAAGTAGTTTAAACGAGCAAAAAATATATATTTTTGAGTGTAATGCTTGTAATACCACAAAACATCAAAATTTGTATTCAAACGTCTAAAAAGCTGAATAAATACGCTTCTCCAGTGAATTATGATTTGGGTTACAATATTTAGTTGAGTTTGAGGATGCAAAAATGTCAAAATATTGATAGAAACCGTCTTTAAATTTGTCTAAATGAAGTGCTTCGCAATTCATATAAGCAAAAAGTGAGTTTGCAGTAGGACATTTACAAAATGTATACACATAAAAAATACAATATATACACATGCAACATAAGAAGTTTTGCGGTTCAAGGCCACATATCACATATCACATGCTCCAATTGGGTTTTCAGAGTATTAATATTAAAATATTCATTCATTTTGTAAACAGAAATAAGCTATAAAACTGATTTAAGGTTTAAATGAAAAAAAAAAGAATGAATGAAAGAAAAAAAGGAATAAACTACAAATTTTGTGTAAAGCAGTTTTTAAAATGATGTAAAAATGCCATGGAAAGTAAAAAAAAATGTAAAAAATAAAATAAAATCCCTAAGTTCTTTTAAGCTTTTTTAACACAAAAGTTAACCCTCATATTGTTTATACAAAAATAAAAATTATGTTCAGGTTTACTCTCTATTTTCTTGTTTACAGCTCGTCTGCCTGTTCCTGTCCTCATCTTCAACTCTTCTCAGTGTTCCTCATCCCAGTATAATTGTTCAGTGTTGTGTTCGGTGGTGAATGTGAGTGCTGTGAGTCTCTCCTGGTACAAAGGAAACAGTTTATTGTCCAGCATCAGTGTGTCTGATCTCAGCATCAGTCTCTCTCTACCTCTGGAGGTGGAATATCAGGAGAAAAACACCTACAGCTGTGTGGTCAACAACACCATCAGCAAGCAGACCACACATCTGGACATCAACACACTCTGTCAATCGTGTGAAGGTACGGCACTGCTAAAATTTTAGTTTAAGCTGAATTTCACTCACAGTAATAATGGTCTCCTTCATGTCCTCCAGACACAGGATCTCTGCTAGTGTTGATCTCTGCTGCTGGATCTCTGTTGATTATTTCTGCAGTCATGATCTTCTACATCTGCAGGAAACACAGAAAAACAGATCAAGAAGGCAAGTGTCACCTACTACTTTTAAGAATAACATACTAAATAGTCTAAAATATCATCTAAATATTCCAGTCAATTCAAAGATGTATTTAAACCACAATTATTAAAATGACAAAAAATTTCAATGATTTCTGTAGATTTTTCCAAGATTCAGAATAGGGTTGCACAAAATTGGGAAAAAAAAACTGATATTGAAATATTTTTTTTATTTTTCTGCAGTTTATATATTGCGATATTGAGTATAATTTCATGGGGTGAAATGAAAAGCTCTATTTGGAATGAATTCATCATTTTAGATTGATTTGCAGGGGTAAATACAGCAGAGCAATGATATAATTGAAATAAATAGTACTTTATGCTTGTCTGGGTGCATAGCAATATTCAGGAAAAAAAGTCAAAACTCAAAATTAGGTTTGCTGTTTGTTCAAACTACTTATTTAAATTGAGCTGAAACAACAAAATAAATTCTTGGTGGGTTTTTTTTGGGACAATTTAATTGTTTTTGTTCAAACCACTTAAATTAGTAAAAAAAAATTAATAAGTTAACTTAACACAAATCAATTGTGTGGAACGCAGCATTTTTTGTGTGTGGATCTTATGCTTCTTTTTAAATGCAATTTTGTTGACTTCTAGCGTGCACTGAGCACCTTTTTTACACTTTGTGCAAATTAAATTAAATAAGAGATAGTAAGATAGTTTCTCGGCAAGTTAGTCGTGTTTTTGGATACACTGTAAATGCATTTTAAGATTAGTGGAATATAATTAATAACTTAATGTAACTTAAGAGTAACTTAATATTAATTAATAGCTTAACTATAATCACAATCGATGCTGAAATTATATGTTGTGCAGCCCTAATTCAGAATGAAAATGTGTAAACTTCTCATTTGTAAAGAAAACAGAAATGTAGAACTTCATTAACTCAATACTGGAAAAAAAGCTTTCTGGAAATTGCGAAAAAAAAATGTTGTGTTAAGATGTAACAGAGGTTTAAATTAAAACATCTACTAATACTGAGGTTGTAGACATTAAAAAATCATTCATTAGTCACATAAAACTCTGTTAGGAGCTGTCTGGGCTAAAGTTAAATGTTAATTTAAAACTAGGCATTGGCATTTTGAATTAATTCTTTCTTTTTGACAGCATTAACTGTAAACGTTTCAAAGCATTTTTTATTCAAACAGTTGAGATTCAATCGGAGGAGGTCACTTATGCTGAGACGGTGTTCAACAAAAGATGTGTGCCTGAATCAGTAAGACGCTTTATTATTCATTCATTATTATTGTCAGTGTACAAGTAGATCACTTGTGTTTTTGTCCATATGTAACGCTGGACTACAAAACCCACAAGGGTCACAAGTCACAAGGGTCATTTTTGTTGGGAAATTTAGACTTAAATCATTTCATATTTAATGAATAAATAAGCCTTATATTTGTGTACACTGTAAAAAATGGCCGTGATTTTAACGGTAAAAAACTGTAAAAATGCTACTGTAAAAATCCATAACCGACTTTCCCAGAATTCCCTGCATGGCACATAACTTTTTATGCTTTTTGTTGACATTACTATGGATCTTTTAGTTGTTTCCCAAATCAGTTGTGTACATTAGAGGCTTATGTTACATCTAATGTTGATAAACAATGTGTATTTCATGACTTTAATTTTGTGCATTTTATCATACTGGTGTTTAGTAGCTGTGTGAATGACACTGAGCACCTTCTATACACTTTTCTGCTTGAGGGAAAAGTTGTTTGTGATGAAGATTAGTTCATTATGTAACTTTCTTATCACCACCTGCATATGGCCATGTTAACGTGTCTGTGTAACAAAAGATGTGCAGATGTTGGTAATTCAAAATACAGACATATTACGTCTATAAATTAATGAAATACAGTAAAAATGTATTTTACTGTAAAAATGAGAAATTACTTTTACGGTTTGTATCGTATTTTTAACGGTGAAATACTGCCAACCACAGCTGCTGCTTATTTAACCCTGAATTTTACGGATTTATTTTTTAAAGTGTACGGTTTGTCAGGATATGACAATATTTGATTATTTGGGGTATTCAAAAACATAAAAAATAAACATTTAGAAATAGAGAAAACCCGCTTTCAAGTTGTCCAAATTTAACTCTTAGCAATTCATATTACTACTCAAACATTTACTTTTGATATCTTACGGTAGAAAAATTATAAAATATCTTCATGGAACATGATCTATACCTTATATATTAATGATTTTTGGCATAAAAGAAAATTACAATGTTAAACAACTAAAATCCTAAGTCTTGGCACTCGAAAAATAAAAGTTAAAAAGCCTTTATTAACATGGCTATTATTTTAAAATACAGCATTATTTTTGCACTGCACCTACGCATTTCGGCAAAACTTGCCTTCATCAGGGTGACAATCAAATTTTGCCAAAAAGCATGCGTTGGTGCGATGCACAATAGTGCTGCATTTTAAAATAACAGCCATGTTAATAAGTGCTTTTTAATTCTATTTACTTACTTTTTAAGTCTTTTGGACTTATGATTTTCTTTGTTTATCTTTATGAATGCATTAACCAAAGAGCACCGACACATTAATAACCCTCAAAGC
>CAIGQZ010032594.1:6833213-6853787 GCA_903798205.1 Danio tinwini
TACAATCTGTGGGTCTGCTCCATCATTTGTAGTGAAGATGATTTATCACAACAGCAACAACAGCACAGCAACTATTCCTGCTATTGCACCCCCAGAAAGATGTGAAGGTGAAAAAGCTGAAAAGAAACAGTGAGTATTATTAGAGAGTGAAGGATCTTAAATTCAGTTTTTAACAACAGCTTCACATTTACACTTCTCTGCTTTGGTCATCAGGGGTCAGTTTCAATAAGGAGGTTTTTTATCAGTAACTACTCTGAGATGGGGAAACTCTTAGTTTTGAGTTTAATCAGCTAAATTTAGTTAGTTCAGTCAACTCTCAGCACTGCAACTATGAATAGACATGATCAATGTAGTAGATAGATTATAGTAGTAGATTAGTAGTCTATGTAGTAGATTATTGGACTAATAGGTTATTCATTTTCATAGTATCCCATGGACAAAAAAAATCTATAAAATGTAGTGTTTTTTTTTCCAAGTCCAATTAGCATACTACTTAGCATGTTTCCCAGAGATGGGTTGCAGCTGGAAAACCGCTGCGTAAAACATGTGCTGGATAAGTTGGCGGTTCATTCCGCTGTGGTGACCTCTGATTAATTAAGGGACTAAGCCGAAAAGAAAATGAATGAAAGATTTTATGAAAAATAACATACAGAAGTAGAAAACTGTTTGAGAGGGGTCTGGATGCAGACTTGGTGCAGTGCAATCTGAGCTGCATCCAAAGCTTTTCAATAAGCTCACCTAACCCCACCGCTAACCCTACCCGTCACAGTGACATCACTTACTCCATTGAGTGCATTGTGTCTGACATTGCATCGCTGAGTGATGCAACCTCAGCTTGCATCATAAAGGCTGCATCTAGATGCTATTGAACAGTTTTAGCACAGAGGTATTGTCCTCGATGAGAAAACAGACCACAAAAGAAAATTGTAGACCTACAGGCTCTGCAAATATGGGAGGTACCAGCTAGGTATAATCAGTTATTGTGGCTTTTCTGTGAACATCCCACATACGTATTGGGCCTTAAGGTCAGAAGAGGACTACTGCTAGAAAAACACCAAATTTTCCATGCATGCATTCAAATGTGGTTCAACCAAGCACTTGGATGGATGCAATAAGCACAGGTTCGACAAAACCACTTGATTAGACAGGCATAAAATACTGATCAATACATAAGTGTTAAAAGGCATATTAATAAAAGAAATAATATAATGTATAATAGTCAACACATTATCACCTACACCACTGCAGCCAATAGTTTTTATTTATTAAATAATTTTTTTTATTTTACTTACAGGGGGTTTTTCACCTTTAATGTGAAAGAACATTAGAGATTATAGACCAGAAAGTATGGGGAGCAGAGATCTACAATCTACAACCTAAGAATTTTTAGGTTAAAGTATGCTTTGATTTTTGGACATTTTAAGGGAAAAGAATATAATACTCACAAGTGACAGTAAGACTGATTATCTTCTGTCTATTGATGCTGAAGTATTCGTCGCTACTGATGAAAATCTCTTGTGTATAATTTCCAGAGTCTGTGTTTCTGATGTTCGTGATGGTCAGAGATCCAGATTCATTGTCCAGTTTCAGTCGGTCTTTGAATCTCTTTTTACACTGAACATCAGTGCAGATCTGACTCTGATTTACAGTGATTTCAGCGATGAGAGTGTCATTAAAAAAACACCTATTCACAACAATTAGGTCTCTTCTCACGCCAGGATTAAAAGTGACAAATTCTCCCAGATTTCGCTTTACTTGATTATAATGAGCAGCAGGATCATCTAAAAATCAAACCAACATATTATTACATTATCTTTGGTGAAAAAAAAATATATGAATGATTACAAAATAAAGTGCTTGTGCTTATTAATTTTTGTAAATACATTATCTACATACCGCATAAGAATCAATACACGCTTTCTTAATAGAGATTCTAAAGGTTTCTTAAAATAATCAATTATTTTTCTTAGTTTGTATTACATTTTAATAACAAAATTGCACTTTTTATTATTAATAAATGAAGTGTTTCCATTAATGTAACCTTTCTTAAGAATGCAGATAAAGAAAATAGAAATTCTTTAAACATTCATAACTCACCATGGACAGTAACATTAAAGATGGTGTCCCCACTGCCAATAAACAGCAGTTGATAAACTCCAGAGTCTGTATTCGTGATGTCCCTGATTGTCAGAGCTCCAGTCTGATGGTCCAGCTTCAGTCTGTCTCTAAATCTTTCAGTGCCTTTGTTACACTGAACATCTGTACAGCTAAAACTGAGATCCCCATCAAGTTGAGCGATGCGGATTTTATTAAAATACCATTTAGTGTCTGCAGACTGTTGATTTTTAACATCAGTAGTGTGTAGAGTGACTGAATCTCCGTCAGTCACTGACACCAAGACAACATCTGCATAAACTCCAGTCATATCTGAAGAAGATAAAGTCAACATAAGCCAAAGAAAAATACACAATAATGTATCATAGAGACTTAAAGTAGTTAAACATTTTCATAATGAAACACAAGGGCGTAGATTTACTCCTTGACATTGGTGGGGACATACAACCTTGCATTAAACAGCACAAATAAAGTACTTAATAATATAAAATAAACACTTAATAATACAAATAACAATCACGTCCCATGCTGCAAAAGTCAATTTACATGATTTCACAGCAGTCGACTTTGAGGAGGTATGGATGTAGAGAAATTTAGAGAGGTGTGTAATGCAATTTGACTGTTTTATCCTGATTATAGTTTCTCATAATCATGGAGGCCAAAATCGAAAGCGAATTTCGATTAATTGCTCAGCCTTGGTTAATAGCATTATGGTGAACTCATAGCAAACTTGACTTTGTGCACGTGTAGGTTAGTAAGGGTTGACGGGGCATTATTTTATTATTTTGAGGTTGATTAAATTGAAGGATTTGGATTTCTACCTACTAGTTCATCTCAGCATGGATCAACATTTATCCTTTCCTCATCATTCTGTTTCTCATTATTTTTATTAAATATAATTAATTGATTATTTGAATGAGTATTAAAATTTGACTAGATTTTTACTAATGAATAAGTTAAACACACTGCTTTATGTAAGAATGTTCAGTGCCTGTCTCTTTGAAACTATTTTTAGGAGCCACCAAACTAGGTCACGGAGACCTTGAATGTAAATAAAGGACTGAGGACTGGAAACAACTTCTATTGTTTCTATTGTTATTTCTATAAGTTAATACTATCTAAAATGTCTTAAGTGATTTTGCTATGTTGACGGTTAATTCTTTTAAAGTGATTTTACTTTTTATTCAAGATAGACTTGGTGTAGTAAGGATGTAACTGCCTGAATGTAGATTATACAAGTTTTTAACCAGTTTTGATAAAGACGGCTGAGAGTACACTCAGCTTGGATAAGAAACAGATTGTACTTTAAGTGTGTGTGCTCTATTTGATTGTGGATGCGTTTTCACAGGTCTGGAATCAGTTCTAAACAGCCTATTGAATGTCTGGCTTTTATGCTTAAGATATTGTACAGAAATGTACGCACGCAGCCACGTGGAAATTTTCTAAGTCTATCTGTGTTTTAACCAATCAGGTTAGAACACCTATATGTATGACACAGATAATGACGTTATGTGAGAGTGTAATTGTTGTTGATTTATGATTGTAAGCAGAGCGGCCTAGGAACTCATTGCAAGTGTTGAAGCTGGCTTCTGCTGATGAAACTGTGAATCTTCAGTAAAGTTTATTTATTTATTTGAATCTCTGACTCCAGCTCTTCTTCATCTGACAGACTGGTCATTCTTTGGGTTAAAACTGTAAATTAAACCTACAAAATTATTGGTAGGGACATTTCAGTAATTGGTGGATTTAAGTGGGGACATGTCCCCTCCGTCCATGCCAATTCTACGCCCTTCTACGTCCAACCAAATCAACCACGTTCAATGAACTTTACATTTGACTGCCTGTATCTGCACTGCAACAATGGCTCACTAAAATAACAGTTAACAAAACGCCATAATATACAAACTAATAAAAAAACAGTGGGATGTAAGCTGTTTTATCAAAATGTTGGACTGCAAATTGAACAACCTTTCAGAGTCTAGCTTACTTCAATTAGGCTTCGATTAAAAAAAATCTCAATAAAAGATTGATGGTAGTTTCATATACAGGGGTAGAAATAACATTTTTAAAATATGAAAAATAACATAAACAACACATAGGCCTACATTTCTTAGAAATTTTTATATCACAACCCCAAATTAGGAAAAATTTGGCACAGAATGTCAAACACAAAATAAGTCTGAGCTAGTCTAAACTCAATAACATGCGAAACTGTAAAATCTCAGAGACGTCCTTTAAATCAAGTTCAAATAACGTTAGAGGAAATCGATCTGGACATAAGCTAACATTAGTTTTGTCTTTGTCTACTTATTAATTCATACCGATAAAAAGAATTAGTGACTACTAGATAACAATCACCTGTTTTTCTTATCATGGCTAACGTTAGGTGTGTATTAGCAAACAACTAGGGTAAACCCCGATAAAACCCACACTTTACTCAATTAACAGTGATCCATCAGATCCTGTATGTAAAAAAGTATAGTTTACTGCTGAACAACTCATTTTATCATGGTAAAATAACAAAGAAATCAAACATTGATACGTCAATCTCCTCCCGAAGCTCCGACAGTCTGCTTAGAGAGGCTGTTAATCAAAACGGTCAATCATGGCACGCCCCCTTTTTTATAGCATTAAATTACTGGCTAAAAACATACTGTTTACAAAAATGAACATCTGAACCTATATCAGCGTGATAACAAATGGCTTAATGGACCAAACCGATCTTTCGAGACATTTTATAGCAAGTGTAATAAACTTTTTTTTTTTAATTTAGACTCAAGTCTCATTCGTTAATATAGAGGAGGTGGGGTTTATGACTTGTACTGCATCCAGCCCCCAGGGGGCGATCAAACAGCCAGGAGCCAAAACTAATGAGATAACTTTTCACCTCAACGAGAAATCTCGTCGTAAAACGTGATTGTGGCAGAGAGGGCATGTTCGAGCAGCCCATAAAGGCATAGAGTAGGTTGGGAAACCGGCGGCTGGAAAGTAGGCCAATCAAAGCAAAAGATTAACATCTGTTTTCCCTCAGTGATTGGGCCAAGAAAGTACACACTGCAGAGTGCTCGTAAAAAATCATTCATTTATTTTCCTTTGGCTTAGTCCCTTTATTAATCAGGGCTCGCCACAGCCGCCAACTTATCCAGCATATGTTTTACACAGCGAATGCCCTTCCAACCGCAACCCAGTACTGGGAAACACCCATTCATTCATTAATTTTCTTTTTCAGAGCTAGCCAGCAGCTAGCTCTCTGCAACTCTCACATTCTTGCCCACTGAAGCTAAGCAGGGCCGTGTCTGGTCAGTACCAGGATGGGAGACCACATGGGAAAGCTAAGTTGTTGCTGGAAGTGGTGTTAGTGAGACCAGCAGCATTTGTGTGGGTCCTAACACCCCAGTATATTGATGGGGAATCTATACTTTTAGTGAGCGCCATCTTTCGGATAAACGTTAAACCGGGGTCCTGATTCTCTGTGGTTGTTAAAAATCCCAAGATGTCCTTCGGAAAAGAGTAGGGGTTTAACCTTCTGTCTATCATGGCCTTCTAACCATCCCCATACCAAAATTTCCATATATCCAATCAGCTGGTGTGTGGTGTGCAGTCTGGTGCAATATGGCTGCTGTTGCATCATCCAGGTGAATTCTGCACACTAGTGGTGGATGAGGAGATCCCCCCACACACCAAAAAAAAAAATGTAAAGTGCTTTGAGTGTCCAGAAAAGCGCAATACAAATGTAAGGAATTATTATTATTATTTTCGGCTTAGTCCTTTTATTAATCAGGGGTCGCTACAGCAGAATGAACTGCCAACTTATCCAGCACGTTTAACGCAGCAGATGCCATTCCAGCTGCACCCCATCACTGAAAAACACCCATACACACTCATACACTACGATCAATTTGAGGTCCAGCATTCTCCTAGACTGCAGCTCTGCACAAGACGTTTGGCCATAGGAGAAATGGTCGTGCCCAACTGAGCCTGGTTTCTCTCAAGGTTTTTTAATTCTTCACTTTCGCCAATTGGTGAAGTTTTTTTCTCGCCGCTGTCGCCACTGGCTTGCATGGTTCGGAATCTGTAGAGCTGCGCATCGATGGATTCGCTCTTCAGTGTTTGGACTCTCAGTAGTGATTATTAACCCACACTGAACTGAGCTAAACTGAACTGAGCTTAAACACTGAAAACTGAACTGACACTGTTTCAATTCACTATACAAATAAAGATGAATTGAATGGAATTTAGATTAATCAATTTACCTATAGCACATATCTTTGGACTGTGGAGGAAACCCACACGAACACGGGAGAACATGCAAACTCCATGCAGAAACACCAACGTGCCCGGCCGAGCCTCGAACTGCTGTGAGGTGACAGTGCTAACCACTGAGCCACCGTGCTGCCTGCTAGTAAAAATTTTAAATAATAAATAAAGTTGTGGTGACATGATGGTAGCACGTTCGCCTAACAGCAAGAAGGTCGCTGGTTCGAGCCTCGGCTGGGTCAGTTGGCGTTTCTGTGTGGAGTTTGCATGTTCTCCCTGCGTTCGCATGGGTTTTCTCCGGGTGTTCCGGTTTCCCCCACAGTCCAAAGACATGTGGTACAAGTGAGTAGGCTAAATTGTCCGTAGTGTATGAGTGTGAATGAGAGTGTATGGATGAATTCTCAGTGATGGAATGCGGCTGGAATGGCATCCGCTGCGTAAAACATGTGCTGGATAAGTTGGTGGTTTATTCCGCTGTGGCGACCCCGAAAATAGAAAGCCAAAAAGAAAATGAATGAATGAATGAAATAAAGTTGTTACCTGAATCGCTGACCCTGCCTTCATCTTCCAATTAACTTTACAACGATATCTCGTCAGAGCCCTAGTGTTACAGTAAGTGTGTATGTGTGAAAAATGAAACTATGTTTAACTGATATTTACCGGCAGACTGGTAGGTCCCAAAAAAGGTGGGGGTTCAGCCTATAAAAGCAGCGGACAAGCCTAAGGACATTGTTTGTTAACCAAGTCAATTAGTTTTAAAGTGGGACCTCAAGCAAACAGCTTTCTACATATGCTGTGGATACTTGTTTAATGTTGTACATATATATTTGTACATCTTAATTTGTAAAGAATAACCTGTTTGGTTATTTCTTTGGTACTTTGGATTTTTGTTTTTGTACACTTGTATATATTAGGTTTTCACCTGCCACACACTGTGCACTTGTTTGCTAGAGTATGCCATCACTTTGTTCTACCCCCCAAAACAGTTTGCACCAGCAGAGCAAGCTGGGGCTTGTCACAGTCTGTCTGTGAATCTTTCAGAATCTTCACTACACTGAACATCTGCACATGTTAAACTGATATTTGCAGTGTAAAAACTGCACAAACTGCATTTGGAATGTTAATCAGGTTTCAACTTCTTTTTTGAAACAAATTTTTACTTAATAATAAACCTGATTAACTTTCACATTTAAGTAACCTAGAAAAAAAGTAATCATAAAGCTCTTACCATTGTAGAGAAAACAAACCATCACTGCAAGCACATTGAAGAAAAACTTCATTTTCACTGCTTTTCCTCTTCAAGAAACAGATGTTGATCCACCAATCTGGACTGAGGTAGTTTCAATTTACTAGAACTTCACTGCTCAGAGACAGAGTTGTTTCCTGTATAGAGCTCAAGACAAGTGAGACTAACCTGAGAGCTTTTCTGTATGAAGAGTAGCATGATGACGTAGTAAACATTCTTGCTGTGATTTAATGAATATTAAAAACCTCACAGAGTCCTGCTTGCCTATAGGCTATAAATGCTTGTGTGACCGAGTGTATAGGATAAGTGGTAATGACTGACGCTTGTAACTGTTTTGCATATGCATATCTCTTGTAGGATTCTCCCTCTTCGTCCTGGGCGACTATATGTGCACCCCTAACATCTTTATTCCTGTCATGTCGTAAAATTTCTGTTATCCTGAGATCTCCAGTGAAAGGAAGAACTACCACTGCTGTTTAATAGTTTTTTTGCTACTTCTACCTGCTACTGCCAGCTGCTATAGCTACTGCTACCTGCTATTGCTGCTGCTACATTTACTGTTACCTGCTATTGCTACCTGCTACTGTTATCTGCTATCTGTTATTTGCTCTGTTTGTTTCTCATATTTTTAGTGATTTTTCCATCTGCAACATTCAGTTGATTTCTGTGTGCCCGGTGCTGACTTCGCTTTTCTATAGTGAAACTACAGAAGCCGTACTTAGTTTCTTTTTTTGTGGTTTGATATTATTTTGGATTGTTTGTTTTTTTTCTTATTGTATAATCTTACATCCATTCATTTTATGGTGATCTTTCTTGCAGGGGCTGAGGTCCCACAGGTGTAGGATCTTGAGGTGCTGGTGTCACTACATTTGTCATTTGCTGTGGACATTTTTGTGGTGCATGGTAGTGTGTTGATCTAGTGTGCAGGTGTGGTGAGTGTGTGTGTGGAAGGGTGCTTTTTGGACAAAATTGAGCACTGGTGATCCTTTCCCTGTGTGACCGCAGCCCTGTAAGTTGGTTTATCTTCTCATTTTTGTTCGGTTACTTTAATTTTCGTATTTATTTTGTAATAACGTGGTTGTTTGTTCTTGCTTTATTTTGATTTACTGCAGTATGTTATGAAAATTCTATTTGATTTTATCTTGCAAAATCATTGTGAAAATAAATGTTGTACTTTTATACTTTTACTCACGTCTCTTGCCTATTCATATGAGAACTGAACCTGTGTGGCCTAATAGCAATATTTGAGCCAGTCTTTGTTTTATTTCCTGGGAGAAAACATCCCAGGTGGCGTAGTCGGATTCGTTACATGTGGAGGATTTTGTCAAAATCTGAAGGGTTTCTCTCCTCTTTCCCCATATCCACCCTTGCCACACTTGCATGGTTTCTGCAGTGCAGTAGGATTTTATTTAAAGAATTTGAATTTGTTATTATATTGATGGAAAAATGTCAATGCTACCGCTTGATATCTGAACAACTTAGTTTTTGATGTCATATTTTAACAAAATGACTACAGCAGTCTTATAACTGCCATTACTTTGTGAAAGAGGAAAGTTTCAGCGTATTGTCTTATTGACATAATGTGTTTAATCATACAATAAGACAGAATATTAACAGATGGCATCATAAATAGAAACCAACCCAAAGCAAAACAAAAAAGTAATTCCCGAGTTCACGCTCACTAGAATACGCATATTTGGCGTACTGTCCGGGGAGGGGGCTCTGAGCTCGTAAAGACACCATAACTCGTTATTCCCCTTATCAGGAAAGAGAAAGATATAGGGTCCGAGCGCAGTGTCTAGCCCGGCACCAGAATGCTCCTACCTCAGATTTAAGTAGGTATCAGGTTTAATAGTGTGGAGCTGGGGTGGTAGAAAGATGCTGAAGTCACAAGAAAACAGAGGTATGAAGTGTTTGACTATTTATCCGCTTGTTAAGTGGTGACGTGTTGGTGACGTAATACTGTTTCCGGGTCCAAGCCGCCACTCATTTGAATTGACTAAATATGATAACTTCTTATTTATATCACACATTAAAGTGAATTTTATATAAAGTCATAGTGTACACAGCAATCTCTGGGCTTGCTGCATCACAAATACCAAAATTTTAACAATTTATAAAAAAAAATATCACTTTCTGGCCATCAGATATTAGGCATGGACATATATATCGTGATTTTCGAAAGTATTACGTCGCTTTGTAAACGTTTATTATCAGCATTTGATGAGTCTCCTCATTCAGTTTCATAGAGCGCTTGGACCTGGAAGCTCCTTCGCGTGACGTCACACTTAACAAGCGGATTGGGGTTTGGTCTTGAGCTCACTGCATAATAGAATGATTGTCAATGATGAATTAGCCTCGTCAAAAACTGATCGCGCTTCTCCTAAAATGTGTTTATCGAACATCCCTAATAAAAAAAAAAATTACAACAGGCATGTAGATATACATAAAAACTGCAAGTAAAATGAAGTTAATGAATCAATCGATACAAATACCAATGGCAATAATAGTGGTAATGAAAAAATAGAGGAAAAAGACAAGTTACTTGAGAAGAAAAACACACTGTGGTCTGCTGTCATCATTGTCCTGTCACACAAAGGATAAATACTGTTTATATTCACATGCTTACCAATATCATAGATACAGTTGAACTAATAACCTCATATGTGTTAAGTATTTGTGTAGTCTGTCTTAGTTTATGTGTATAGTTAAGTATTTATTTATTGTATGTAGTTAGTTGTTAGCATAATTAGATTACTGTTTCGGTATGTTAGTTATGTGCAGGTTTAAAACAGCTGTTTTGTCCGGTGTTGTGTTATATTTGTAATCATGCTTATTCATGTAGCACTGTAGTCCTGCTAGTCTCCACATTTCACTGCTCTACATGTCCACACATGTTCGCGGAATGTTTAGACGGTTATGCCTTGGAATGCAAGCATTAGGGAAATTATGTAGCATCTTAAAGTAAAAACATTTTATTCCAGCTGACTGTGTTTTTAATATTAACTATCATCTAAACAAAGATATTGATTATTGTTAATAAATAGTGTACCAATATCAGTGGTGTAAAGTAGCAAAATACGCAAATTACTGTAAATGTGTACTTTTACTTTCTCTTAAATACATTTTTAGTGCAGTATCTGTACTTTTACTCCACTACTTTCCTTCAACCTGCAGTCACTACTTTATTTTTTCTTGTCTATGGGGGCTAGAAAAATCTATCTTGTGATTCCTGTCCAATCAAATCGCACATAAAAGGTAAATTGCATCATAATGAACTACCTCAAGACATGGGCGATTTATAACTGCAGCAAGCTGTTTGGAAGCATTTAAAGTGTCCAAGTAAATGTCCAAAATCTTTACACACATTGACCCAGAGACTGTTTAGATGCATGTCACTGATAAGAAGATGATGGATGTTTACTGTATGATGACCGAAATGACCTTAAACACTCAGGAGACACAATACGCCAACATGACGTCAGATTGATGTTGCACTCAAATGTTGTCGGGACGTTGCATTTATTTTTTTTTTTTTAATCGTGTTGACATCAGAACCCAACGTCAGGTCGACGTCAATGTCCAATGGCCAACTTAAAAATCAACCAAATATCAACATCAAATAATGTTACAGCTTGACGTTGTGTGGACGTTACCACTATGTTGTCTATCAGACGTTAGATTTTAGTTACCATACCTGATGAACACCATCAGTATTTGACGTCAATATGATGTTGGTTTAAGATGTTGGCTCGACGTTGGATTTTGGTCACTTTCTAACAACCTATAATCAACCAAACATCAACGTCATTTGTCATCTTTATTGGACATCAAAATAACGTTGCTTAAACTCTGGCTAGACATTGAGTTTTGGTCACCTGACATAACAACCTAAATCTAACCTAATATTAGTGTCATATGATGTTGTGTGCCTGCTGGACAATAACTAAATGCACTACAGAATGTTACGTTTACGCACATCCACAAATTACATGTAAATGCATTTTTACAGTGTAATACTCGCTACTTACTACTCTTGCATACTTTCGAAAGAGCTACTTTTTACTCATACTTCAACAGATTCTTTTACTCTTCTTGCACTACATTTTTAGGTAAGTAATGGTACTTTTACTTGAGTAAAAAATGTGATCAGCTCATCAGTTCTCAAATCCATTAAAAAAAAAAAAAAAAAAAAAACAGGTTCTATTTTGCAACCGACTACCGCAGGAGCTAAATTCTGACATATTGTTTATTTTATTTCAGAGGAATTGTCAGGCATGTTAAAACATGACAAGCTATGTCAAATGAATCAATCTGGAACCTTCATCGACCCGTACATTAAAAATAGCAGCTTAACCAGTCCAGTAGTATCTGAATGCATTTTTTTTATTGTGCATTTGTTAATAACAGTTACAAACAAACTAACAAAACAAAAGATTACACTAACAAAAGTTTCAAAGATAATTTAAATTCACATAAAAACTAAAAAGTAAACAAAACGAAAACAAAATGGAAGACATTCACAAGATGCCAAATACAGATTCACAGCTTTAAGAGGCTTTTTATCTCATATAAATGACTGACAAAACTGTTAAATTCTTAATATCAAAAAATTTAGAGTGATAAGTTAGTTGGGTATATTTAGAGTAAAAACTTTACATTAATTTATTTTACTTTATCTAAAATGCTAAATTTGTATTGTAGGAGACATGCTTTTCTCCAGTTATTCTCCCTTAATTACAATATAATTTCCATTTTGGAATATTTTTATCATCAAATACTTGCCTAATGTCTTTGTTAGTAAATTAGTTTTATCAAAAACATTTTTTTTTTATCAAGAAATTACATTCTTTATTTTCTATCTTATAATAGGTCAAATAGCTGGGCAAGTCCAGAGGGGACAGGAAAATTGAATTTTGATAAAAAAAAAAAAAGAACCATATGAATAAATCCCTAAAGATGAGTCAAATAAATCACTTGTATCAACCCATGCTTCAATAATTCATTATTCCAACTTTTCATTCTGTGAGGAGAAAAATTATGCACAAAGCATCATTTCCAAGCCAAGGGTGTTTGCTCATCAAATTTAGATGGCAATTTTGATGGAAAAAAATTCCAAGCCAAAGAAAGTGAAGACCACACACCTTCTTAAAGAATGAAAAAAAAAAAAAAAAAAAAACATAATGAATTAGGATCAGTTGCACATTTTTTAATCCAATTAATTTTGACAGTTCTTAACTATATAAACTAACATTTCAAAACCTCCATTGCATTTCTTCTCAGCTAATAATTTTTTTTTAAGATGGTGATGTTTGTTTTTCCAACAAAAGTTAACAAGTAATTTATTGATTTCTTTACCAACAGCACCATGAACAAATAAAGACAAGCCAGGGAAAATTTATCTGGATAAACCTCCTGCTTTTGCCAATAGAGACCTTCTTAACCAGTTGTCAAAAATCCTTTTTGTTTTTTTAATTTTGTTAGTAAAATGAAGTTGCTGCCTTACTAATAAGTTTTTTAATATGAAACTTTTTGATTGTTTATCACAATCACAAGAAACAGATTAACACACAAACTTTACGAAATAAATGTAAAAAAGCATTCACTGTTCTCACTGGTTAAATAGATTTTGTTTTGCTTCTTAAAAAACAAATATATAAATGGAGAATAATTAAAGAGAAATATAAATTGAATCAAACTCAATGACAAAAATGATAAACAGTTGTGTGGGGTCAGGTGTTCTTCATTTATTCTTGTTTGTGTTTTGTGAGCTGAAGCTTGTTTTACACTCCAGAATTGATCCACTATGGATCTCCTTCAAACCCTGAGAGGAGAATCAGCTCATTTTCATAAGTTCCCTCATGTTTCTCCATTTTCTTATTCTCTTCAGTCTCTTTTAGTGTTAAAGGGATGTTACATTGTTTAATTATCCATCTCAGTCTGATTTATAAAACTCTGAACTCCCTCAAAGGAATGTTATTAGGATTATCAGCATCGTTTTCCTGTAAGAAGATTCACAAAAGGCAAAAGAAATGATGAGGACTGATAAACAAGACTCTGAATCATATTTGTTTCCATTTGTTGCTTATAGAATACAAAGGGATTACATTTGGTCTCAAAAAATCTAATAGTATTTAAGTGCATTGATCTTCACTGTAATTACTAATTTCATTATCACATCAAATAATAATAATAATAATAATAACATTTTCATTTTCAGATGTTATTTTAATAAGACACTTGCTTTGAGAAAATTAAAAGGTTATTGTTTTGTTAATTTTGGAGTTATTACTTGTTTTTATATAGTTTTGACACTGTTTCACTTTAGTTTTAAATAAATACCCATAAAAAATGATTCACGGTTCCTGAATATATACATTAGGAATACCAAATCAACACAGTTAATAAATTAAATGTGTCCCATGTGTTTGTGCACTATACTGCCACTGTTAATTGAGCAATGTGATTATATTTGTTTCAAAATATAAAGTAAAATACAAATAATAAAATGAAGAACCGCCCAAATAACAATTATTGGTTGCCAATATCTTCTGGAAACGCTGGACTTTGGTTCCAAGAGCATTTTTATGACGTATGGTTAGCCGGGAAAGTTTTCTTTATGAAAATACAATGTTAATGTATTTTTGGTTTGCATAATGTTATTTTAACATATGATTAACGCCATTGTGACTTTTTTAGACAACCAATCGTGATAAAAAAAATAAAAATAACGATAAGGGAACGTTATGTTAGTTGGGCAGGTGCAAATGCAAATCCAAAAGTGAAACCAACACGAGTAACAGAACTTATCAGTTGGGTACGTGCAATTCATGATTATGAGCAGTAGGTGTCGTCACAGTTTAACAAATTAAAAAAATCTTACAGTAATAATCTTTTGAAAGCGTTGATGCTTCATAATTGTTTGTATAGCCATTGTTAGCCATTGTAATACCGCCATAAATGTATAGTAATACTACATCCTACAATTGATCATATTACTGTTCTGTCACCTTTTGTACATTATTGATCATATATCTCGTTAAATCAGCTGTTTCTGCTTACATGCCACGGCGTTCCTCTGAGTTTCCGGTGGAGTCTCCGGTAAATCTTGACAGCAGCAGCTGTAGCGGCCGCCAGCAGCAGCGTCAGAAAAACACCGTTGCAAATCTCCACTGCAGCACCTAAAAGTGGTTGAGCAAAAGAGTGACCGATCATTCATCACCAACATCTTTCACTCATAATGACACAGAAGTAATAATGTTTAAAAGTCTAAATAATTTAATCAGTTAATGCATTTTACAAATGTTCATTCTTAGGTCATTATTTTTGAAAAATCAATGCATTAGGTTATGTCATGAGCCTTGATCAATTTACAACAAACACGCTTTTACTTCATTACCATGTAAACACTATAGCTGGCAAAGCAATTATTAGTTGTCAGTTATTAGCTTCATGATCCTTCAGAAATTATTCTAATATTTTAATCGGCATGTATATTGTAAAAATATATGTTAATTAACAAGATCCGTAATTTTGTGATTTGCAGGTGTTTTCTGGTCTTTTGATGATGAAAATTCAGCCGTGCCGTTTAACAAATGTGACTATTATACCTAAATCTCAGTAGTTTGAAGATTTGAAACAATGTGTAATAAATAATATAGATAGTTAAGTCTGCAAAATAACAGAAAAAGTGTTGGTTGTTTATTTCCAGGGTTTTGCATTGTCATTATTTACAACAATACAGACAGTAGGCCTATATCATTTTAAACTATTAAAAGTGTCAATAAAAATCTAATATAATAATAATAATAATAATAACAATAATAATAGTAATACATGAATCACAAAATACTGTTAATTTACCAATATTATTTACAGTGTTTTACACTCTTATTCAAGGACATATTGATTTGCTAAAAACTGAAAGTAAATATGTTTAAAATGTAAAAGTATAAATGCTCTTATTATCAACTTTATTCTCAACAATGAACCCTAAAATGAGTTTCTATTACAGTTCCAATGACACATTGAAGCAGGGAAAAAAAGATGTTAACATTGATAGTATTTATTGAGAGATTATTATTGAGAGTAATAATCATTATTAACGATTGTGCACCAATAAAAAATGCTCAAAACAGAACATCAAATCTGCATAATTGAATCATTATAAGAAATGGGTGACACTGAAGACTAATTGTGCTGTCAATTTAGATCTTACTTACAGGAATAAATGAATGAATGAAAATTTAAGTGAAGTTTTTTATAAACTTATTTCGAGAGGATCACGTGATTATGATTGAACACGGCTGGTCATGCATTAACCATGTATAACCAACCAATCAGACGATTTCTAACCCACTATAAAGAGCCAGGGTTTCTTACTACAGTCATCTTCGTTTGAAGAATCCCCCCTTCCACCCCTACTCCTCCTCTTTTCCTTTCATAGGGCGGCACGGTGGCCCAGTGATTAGCACTACGGCCTCACAGCAAGAACGTTACCAGTTCAAGTGCTTTAACAGACTGGCTGTCGTTTCTGTGTGAAGTTAGCATGTTCTTCCCGTGCTTGCGTTGGTTTCCCCCGGGTTCTCCGGTTTCCTCCCACGTTCCAAAAACATGCACTACAAGTTAATTAAACAATCTAAATTTAGCACTAGTCAAACTTTTATCCATCCGCATATCTCTCTGTAGCAATTATTTTCGTCATCAACTCTTACAAAAGGGGGGAGTTCTCGAGATCTACCCGAGCCCAAAGCTCCCCTCTCGCCCTGCAAACGGGAGGGAGCCCAGGGCTCAAGGACCTTTTGAGCTCAGGGCTCTCTCCCAGGACAGCATGCCAAACTTGCTTATAATCAATCATCAGCTAAGTGTGAACTCTTGAAACTGCATTCAGTAAGAAAACTATTATTTTTAATTGTAATAATATCACAATTTTACATGTTTATAGCATTTTCAATCAAATAAATGCAGCCTTGATAAACAGAATAGGTTCTATGGAAAATATAAACTTTTTTTTTACCTAATTCCACCTTTTGACAGTATATTTTGATAATAATAGCATATAACATATTTGCTCTTGAACTTTAATACATTAATTTACTGTGACTGTTTATACTGTGTAAAATATAAGAAGTGCAAGTTGTCACAGGTGATATTTTTGATTCAAACTACTTAATGGTTAGTGATCATAATTTCAGAAATCTATTAAACACTTTGAGCAGTTCCGTTCCACATGTGAGATTTAGAATGTTCAGAATTTAGAATGCCAGAATTCCAAACCAAACTTTCAAATCAGCCACTCTTTTTAAATGAAGCTTGATGTGCCGCCATGGAAGCAAAATGGAATACAACGTAATGTTCTAAATCTATAAACTCCACTGGTGTTCCAGATATTCTACTCTTAGCGGTAAAAAGGTTAAATGTATCTAGTAGAAGTGCATGATTTAGCCTTACTTTGCTGTTTCTCCTCATGCTTCGAGCTGACTATAACATTAAATCTCTTCAGCCTGATGATGCTGACGTGTCTGTTACTAATGATGATCTTTAGTTTACAAACTTCAGAGTCTCCGGTGTTGATGTTTCTGATGGTCAGAGGTCCATTCTGATGATCCACCTTCAGTTTGTCTCTGAATTGCTCTTCACACTGAACATCTATACAAGTTTTATTGGGATCTCCAGTGATGAGAATGTCACCACAAAAATACCACGTCATCGAATAAGTCGGTTTTCTTGTCTCACAAGGATCTACATTGACAGATTCTCCTTCATTTATTATTTCTTCTTTAACAGTATCTGAAACACAAAGAAGTCCATTTGAAAACTCTCAACACACAACAATACGCTGCACTGACATTATCTCCATCTGTTCTCATCTACAGTTTATTATGAATGGAATGAATTATTAAAAACCGTCTGTGGTTACTATACAATGGAACTGGTTTAGTTATAAATTCACAGGAACTGTTTGATGATGCAAACTGGGATACTGGGTATTTGATATAATATACAGTTAATAAAATATATATATTTATTCCATATGGACATGACCTAACCATTGACAGCAATTTTGAAGTTCCTGTCATTTTCTCTGGTGTCGTTTGAGATCTTCAATTTATAAACTCCAGCATCTTTGGTGTTGATTTTTGTGATGGTCAGAGATCCAGTTCCACAGTGCATTTTCAGTCTGTTTTTGATTATCAGAGTAACTGCCTTACAATGATGAACAGTACAGTTTTCATTGAGATCTCCATTGATTTGTGCGATGAGAGTGTCGTTAAAATACCATGTGATATTTTCTCCTTGGTTTATTTTAGCATCAGTGTGTAGAGTGACTGAATCTCCCTCCATCACTGGCACTGACACTTCATCTGTACCAAAAACACCTGCCAAGAAGAGAAGTTACAGATTAAGTCTGTGAAATGTGAATTCACCATGTAAAATGCTACATTAGGCAAAGATGCAGTCACACTTTATTTTGATGGTCTGTTTGTGGAACTTAAGCTACATTGCATCCACATGCCAACTAATTCTCATTAGATTATAAGTAGACTGTTAGGTTAGGGTTAGTTAACATGTACTTGCAAAGTTTCTTATTGTCAGTTAAATGTCAGTTGAATGAGCAGTATCATCAGATATTAAACAAAATTGTTACCAAAAAAGCAAATACAATCTAACAAATACATTTCACAATTTGATTAATATTTCAGCCTCTTTATATTATTATAAATGAACATTTCAAATAAATCTTTAGTAAAATATGGACAAACCCAAATGCTGAGGTGATTTAAATTCCAATATCCCAAAGGCTTTCTTCACATTTTAATAATACAAAAAAAAAAAAAAAATCATGTAACACTGGATAAAGGGACTAAGCCGAAAAGAAAATGAATGAATGAATAACACTGGCTAGCATTTTTGTTGTTGTTGTTGTTGTTGTTGTCTTACTGTCCTACAAAAAAAAGTCCCCACATGATATCTAACAGAAAATACTACAATATTTTTGAATCATACTATAGTAATGTACTTGAATTTGTCTGTTGTGGACATGATATAAGTGCTATGGTAATACAACAGCTAGCCTACGAACAAATCACACAATACTACAGCCTACTGAGTTTTACTACACTAAACTTGTTTAGTTATTAAACCTACAGTATGCTGTAGCATTAACCAAGTGTTGTAAATACTATAGTATAGTATAACTCAACTACCCTATTTTATTGTGGGTCATTAAAATACTTCTTTCATATGCGTTTCACCCTCAGAAAACGTTACTGTTGATCAGTTTAGCGCTGTTGTAAATTATGACACTCATGATAACAACAATTAATTAATGACTCATCCAATTAATAGTCGTCAATTAATTCTAATTAACGTTAACCGTCTGAATTTTAAAAAGAATTAGAAATCATGTCAACTTAAGAAAAATGGCACTCTTACCATAGTCGATAAAGAACAAGACCACCATGAGCAGAGTAAATGACACCTTCATTGTCACCACTTTATTCCTCATAGATGAAGATGTTGATCCATAAAAGCTGTTTTTGTGCTTAGAGACGCACAGTTCAAGTGTTGTAAAAGCTTTGACATGGAAGGCGGAGCGATGATAGAGTGCATTAAAAATTAATACGGAAAGGGTTTCCGCTGCGATCCGCGTGTAATAATAATAATAATAATAATAATAATAATAATAATAGGCTATACTTTTTATGGATTTCGTGATTAATAGAAATTAACTAACTTCCTGTGCAGGGCTTAACAATAAGGCTAATATTACGACTAAAACTTCCTTAGCGAGTAAAATGAAAGCCACGTTTTGGAGAGAAAAACACACAAATAACCCTTTAAAACGTTTAAATCAGTAACATTTTTTATTCTTTTAAATTTGATATTTCCCGCCACCATATAAAAACATACATAGTTGGTCTAGATATTTCTATTTCTAACTAAACAAAATCACTGAAACACTTACTGGAAAAATAAAGTGTATAACTTGTTTGCCAATGGGATAAGAAAACGTTTTGTTGATTTTGTGAAGCCACTGGCAGATTCACTTTTTACATTATTTGTGTTGTAATTACATCTTTGTGATAGAGGAAATGTTCAGGTTACTGTGTTTTGTCTTTTTAATTATTATTTTAAATGATTCAATAAAACATAATAGGTGACACCATAAACACAAATCAATGCAAACAAGAAACACTAAATAGTCATAATAATAAAAATGATAAAGGCATGTCTTAGGTACATATACATTGCAAGGAATATAAAGTTAATAATCAATCAATCATTCAATCAATCAATAAAAATAATAACCAATTCCATATAAATAATAAACCATTCCAATAATAAATTCCATTAATAACAGAGGTGATAAGGACAAATGAATTGAGGAGAAACACACTGTGGTTTGTTGTCAGGTATTGTTCATTGAGTGCTTTGAACAGCACTCAATGCTCAGTATTTTGATGTGTGTGTGAGCTGATTCACTACTGATCTCCTTCAACACCTTCTCCAACAGCAGAATCAGCTCATTTAGCACTGGGTTTCTTCGTGGTAATTCTGTTCACGCTCTCTTTCAGTAACACAGTGTTGTTGCGTTGTCAGATTTAAGAATCTCTCCTGTCCCTCAAAGGACTATTAGAATTATTTTCCTGTTGAACAAATTTTCTAAAGGATGAGATGTTAAAATTCTCTTAATATTTAGACAGATATAAAATATGTATTCAATTTTATGTTTTTATTTTGTGTACTGGTATTATTAAGGAACGCTTGTTTCAAATTATAAATATAAAAGTTGCACAAAATCATTAGCCCTTCCGTGAAATATTTATATATTTTAAGTGCCGTTGACAGATTTATCTCAACATATTTTTAAACAAAAGTTAATAACTAATTTATTTGTGTTACTCCGTAGTCTTGTACATAGCCTTGCATTCCTTTATGTCCCAACAATGCCG
>CAIGQZ010032594.1:6873787-6895459 GCA_903798205.1 Danio tinwini
AATAAATTATCAGTAAAAATTGTGAAAAGTCGTTTGTATTTCAAAATATTTCAGTGGATCGTTTCTATTGTAAAACCCTGGAGAAAGTGAAAGTGAAACAATGGCAACTGGACTTTTCATAATAGCAGTCATTCCAATGCTGCCCTATCCGCTTGTTAAGTGTGACGTCACGCAAAGGGGCTTCAGGGTCCAAGCGCTGGGTCCAAGTTTACAAAGCGATGTTATACTTTCGAAAATCACGATCGCAATATATTTGTCCATGCTTAATACCTGATGGCCAGAAAGTGATGATTTTCTTTTTAATAAATTGTTAAAATGATTGTATTTGTGATGAAGCAAGCCCAGAGATGGTCGTGTACACTTTGACTTTATATAAAATTCACTTTAATGTGTGATATGAATAAAAAGTGATCATAAACGAATATTTTGTCAATTCAAATGAGTGGCGGCTTGGACCCGGAAACAGTATTACATACGTCACCAACACGTCACCACTTAACAAGTGGATACATATAATTAGATCATCTGTAGAAATCTATTTATTAATTAATTTTCCTTCAGTTTAGTCCCTTATTTATGAGGGGCTGCCGCAGCACAATGAACCATCAACTATTCCGGCATATGCTTTACACAGCGGATGCCCTTCCATCTACAACCCAGTACTGGGAAACACCCATACACTCTGGTATTCATACCCTACTGCCAATTTTGTTTACCCAATTCACTTGTAGCGCATG
The DNA here is from genome assembly GCA_903798205.1 of Danio tinwini. Lineage (NCBI taxonomy): Eukaryota > Metazoa > Chordata > Actinopteri > Cypriniformes > Danionidae > Danio > Danio tinwini. Next base: position 6,874,525 of record CAIGQZ010032594.1, read on the forward strand.
TCTTTAGGCTTTGGGGGAAACTGGAGCACTCAGAGGAAACCCACGAGAACACAGAAAGAACATGAAAATTCAACACAGAAATGGCAACTGGCCTAGCCGGGACTCAAACCAGTAACCCTCTTGTTGTGAGGCAATAGTTGTAACCACTGAGCCACCATTAGTATTAGAACAAGTATTAGAAATTAATTATATGTTTTACTCATTTTGCTGATTACAGGTTGCAACTACAAGGGAATTAATTAGATTACTGTAAGGGTTAAGGTCATGCACTTGCTAAGTTTCTTATAGTCCGAAGAAGTCTGTTCGTGCAGCAGTGTCAGCAGATATGAAGCAGTCAGTCTGCTAGTCATAATGAGCATTAGTTGGTATGTAGTTGTAGTGTAACTTATTATAGTCAATATATATATATATATTCATTCATATTCTTTTCGGCTTAATCCCATTATTATTCTGGGTTCACCACAGCGGAATGAACCACTAACTTATCCAACATATGTTTTACACAGCGGATGCCCTTCCAGCTGCAACCCATCTCTGGGAAACATCCATACAGACTCATTCACACACATACACTATGGGCACTTTAGCCTACCCAATTTGAGCAAGAGCAATTCCACTCTTCTCTTTTTAGCCCATCTCGGGAACACTTTGGGTTCGTTTACCAGACTTAATGGCGCCCTGGGGCAGGGCTCAACACTACCGCTTAGCCTGTGCGCTCGATGAGGAGCCGCCGAAGTGGATAGGTCAGCAGGGGGAGCAGCTTTCCGAGCCTGCCTGTAGTGATTTGTGCCATCACACTCAATTGCTCCTTCTCAGCCAAGAACTCCTGGGTAAAGTCCCCGACTGTGCCGCTGAACAGGCCAGCCTCAGATATGGGTGCATTAAGAACATGAACTTTGTCAGCGTCATGCATATCTGCCAGGTTCAGCCAGAGGGGGCCCTCCTGGATCACTAAAGTGGCCATTGCCCTCCCCATCAACTTGGTGGTCATTAGAGCATAGTTGGTCATGGTGCAGTGTTCATGCATAGAGCCTGGGGAGGGACTGCCCTTGTGCAGCTTGGCTGGTAGCCATGCAGGGCGGAGGCGGCCTGGCCGGTAGCGGTGTATGCCCTGGCCTGAGGGACACAGACAGCCTACACACTTTGAACAGAGCAGAGGCTGACCTCGCCAAATGGAGGCACCTCGTGGGCAAAGCATGATTGTGATAGCGCGGTCCACCTGAGGAATCGCCTTGTACCCCCTGGCCGCTCAGCCATCAAGGCCAGTGAGGGTGAAAGGACTGGGCAGAGAAAGGTAATCTTCATGCCTGTGTGAGCTTACTGTGCACCGCAAGGAAGGGGATAGGGGGCCTAGAGGGTTTACCCCTCTTGTTAGTCCCTACGTAACACCCATCTAATCAGTCCAGCAGAGCACCGCAAACATGTGACACAGTGCTCATGGTCATCATCAGCGAATTGTGATTGCCAACACTTGCGACAGATGTGTGCTACCACTTTACAGGGATTCATTGGCCCGTTTTCTCACTCTTTAGAATGATTGGTTATCTAGCAATACCTTCAAATGTGTCTGTGACAAAGCATTGGAGTGCCATCCCGCTGGGGAACTGACTTCACACATTTGTCAAGTTAATAACATTAGACTTGAAAAGTAACCTGTATTAGAAATCAAGTATGGAACAGGACAACAAATATATCCACAGAAAAACAAATGTGGGTAGAGTGAATTTTTACCTGAAAGAGAGCACAATGTACATAAGCTGAAATGTAATAAAAATTCCAATACTTTAATCAGGAAACTAAATAAAATTTGTTTGCAACGTAACTTTCTACAGCACCCAATCCAAAACATTTGGATTTAGTCTGTAAACAAACAGCAGCAGTAAAATTATTGTTCATATTTTACTCAGGGGATCAGGAGAATCAAAATCAATCCATTACAAGCAAATACTTGAAAACTGACAAAAATACATGAATGTGAAGGAAACAGGTGTCCACTTCTCTTGGCAAGCTTTCTTGATAAGGCTAAACTGAACATTTCAACAAAAACAGAAAGTAATGGAAAACATTTAAAGGTTTCATGCCATTTCCAACAACTGAAAGTTCATTTAAGTTGTTTAAACTTCATTGTGAACTAAAATCTTGTCAATAACTTCAGTTTGCATCACAGCAGAATACGTAAGAGTTTATTTACTATAAACAGTGAACCTGAAAGTAGATGATCAGAAATTAAGCCATTGTTACAATTCCACAATATTTCATTAGTATATAAAAGTGTGTGTTACTATAGGTACCATACTTCTGGAGTGCCAGTACAATGTACAGTCGGACACAAAAAAAAAAACACTCTAAAATGCATTTTAAGTCTTTTATTGAACGTTGTCAAATATAATTACATAGTAAAATGAACGTTTTTCACTTACGATGCAAAGATAGAAATAAAGAAGCTGTTTACAAAATTCCAAGACTGATTGTTTAGAGAATCTATGTACAGCATTTTTAGCATACTGCAGTTAATTATAAGCCCAGACAGACATTTACATTACAATCATAGTCTCAGCTGTGACAAATTTAACAGTTCAGTGTCGAGTGCAGTAAAACCGGTCTGACAAATATCATCTTACTAGATTAAGAGAATATTTAATTGCAAAGCTCCTGTATTACACACACAAAAAAGAAAAAAATCCATGCTAGTTCTGAAAGAGATCAAGCTTTTAGCCAAGTGAGAAAAAGTAACTCAAATGTAAAATGAATATAATGCATTACTTTCCATAAAAAGAAATGCAACTAGTTACAATAAAAATATGGCACAATTTTAAAGAAAAAAATCTCAAGAACAAGCACTGAGTGCTTAAATGATACTTACCTGACACTGGTGAAACTTGCTTTTCCAGTCAAGCTGGTCCCTCTTACTGACATTGCAGAACTGTTTCTCACTGAGAGAAAAGTATTTTAGCACCATCTTTCATTTCGTTTAGGCTTCAGTTCATAAATTCCCTTTATGAACCCTTTCAACAGAACTCTTAAAATAATAATAAAAAACAAATGTTTCTATGATATCCTATTAGCCATTAATCCATTCCTTAGCTGCAGGAAAACACAAGTGTTGGCCTGATTACTGGATGTCCCAACAGAAGCCTCCAGTCCTGAGTTAAGTGGATTAGATTCTTCAGGATTCATCTAAAAAAAAAAGAAAAAAGAAAACATATATAAATTTTGAAATGATGATATCAGGAAGAACTATTCAGTCACACCACCACCAAAAACAAATAACAAATGTAAAATGCTTAAATAATGAGAGTGTGAAGTCAATGAAAACCAACAAAACCGCATAGAAAGCTCAAGCAGATGCCCTTTCATTGGGAGATTTGGTGCATAATATCTCACCTCAACATCTTGTTCTGCCATCTCGTTTCCTATTTAAACAATCACAATAAACTCTTACTATGGGCAATCATATACACATACATACTTTCAAATGTTTAAAAAGACTATTTCTGCATAATAAATTTTCATTTTAAAATAAAATAATTCTTGTTAAATCAGCTGTATTTATCACTTGCCATTCTGTCGTGATGATTCATAACGCCACCCATATAAGATCACAGCAACACCAGCAGAAACAACAGAAACAGCCATCATCACATAGACAATAACAGCAGGTTTTTCTTCTGTATGAGCTGAATCTAGAACAGGTAAGGACAGAAAGGCGTTATAACAACAAAACAAGTGGATTTTCTGATGGATGTCTGCTTTAGGATGGATTCTTATGTCTACATGATAGACAATTGTTTAAGTGTCTGGATTTTATGATGGCCTTAAGGCAGATTTTTACTTCTGCATCAAACACAAGTGTATGGTGTGGTGCAGCCTTCACGCTAATGCGCACCTCCCAAAAAATATAACTACACATCGCAACAATGCAAAGCGCAAGCTCTGTGATTGGTCGGCTTGGTATCGTTGAGGTATCGTTGGTATGAGTGAGTTTGAGCTACTGTACTTGAATGGTAGCATTCAGAAAAAAACAAAACACCTGCGAAGAAACTCCACACAGCAGAACTTAAAAACCTTACTTCCAACTAGCGTTTCGGATGTGTTTTTGCAGAGCAACACAAACAGCGTGCAGAAGTATAAATGCATGATTGCGTGCAAGGCATGGGCCATGGGTAAGTCGATCACTCAATGCAAAAGTATAAATCAGCCTTTACGGTACATTCACAAGGGGCGTTAGATGGAGGATGTGTCTAAAATTGGGGCTGATGCGATCGTCATAGCAGCGTCAGCCAATGAAGTTAGGCCAGGCAAGTTTATTTATATAGCACATTTCAAACATAATGGTAATTTAAAGTGCTTTACATAAACAGGAATAAAAGAAACAAAAAAATGATTTAAAACAGATTAAAATGTGTTTAAACGGATTATAAAGGATCAAAAAAGAAAAGAAAGACATAATAGTGTGATCTGTCAGACATAGCACAGTGCTCATTCAGTAAGGGCACAGCTAAACAGATAAACAGGTGTTTTCTGAGAGATTTGGTTCTTTCTCATTATAAAGGTTAAACAGGAGAGGTGCCAGAATTGAACCTTGTGGGACTCCACATGTCATGGGTGTCCACCTCGACTTATGGTCACCTATACTGACATAGCAACCTCTTCCTTCAAGGCAAGATCTGAACCATTTGAGGACCATCCCAGACAGCCCAACCCAGTTTTCCAGCCTATCCATAAGAAAGCTCTGATTAACAGTGTCAAATGCAGAACTGAGATCTGAGTTTGCCTGTTAGATTGCAACGGGCTACTGTCTGAGCAGTGCTATTTACATAAAGCGATTTTATTGGCTGATGCTTGAAAAGTTGAGAATGTCCCAACTTGGTGCAGATGGATCCACAATTCAGTTCGGCAATGCTTGATGTCATCTGTAATAAATTTTACGACCACCTGGCCGCCGGAAAGGAGTAGGCGGAAAACCAACGAAACTTAAAAAACTTTTTATCAAAAAAAGGGATGGCAGCTTCTCACGGAGACAGCCGTCAAACTGAAAGCAAAAGTAAAACAATATGTCTGTGCCTGGTCCTCTCTCGTCCTCCTCTGCCATCGTTCTTCCTCTTATAGTCCAGAGCTCCTTCCCTAGGATTCGAGGCCAGAGTGCACCACAGGTGTTTCTCATCTGCGGCATGCCTCGTTTCATTCCCATGGCTCTCGGCCCCGCCCCCTCACCACATAATCCATTCAAAGTCATGGCTTATTTTAAACACCTCTGAAATCTGATCCGGCACCTGGTTTTACCGATCCCCCTCCTCAACCGCCCTCCTCCCCCATCCACTGTTTACTTTTACTTTCTACCGCAACTCCCCCACCCCCCTCTTCACTTTCGTCCTTCATCCACGACACCCCTCAGCCATCCAATGCTGTCACCCCCCACCAACCCTCCATCCCCCACACCCCCTCTTCACTTTCGCCCTCCGCCCCCCCCCCCCCCACCCCTCCCCCCCCCCCCCCCCCTTCGCTTTCGTCCTTCATCCGCGACACCCCTCAGCCATCCAATGCCGCCACCCCCCTCTTCACTTTCGTCCGTGACACACCTCAGCCATCCAACGCCGCCACCCAAAAGCAACCCTACCCCCCCACAATTGCCACCCATCCACCGCTCTCCACTTTCGTGCACGACAATTCTCCATCCTCAGGTAACATGCCAGATCCGTTACCCCGATCTGTTCTGGGACCTCGCAATTCACTGATTCAAATTGAATAGGAAGCGTTGACGCGGACACTCCGTGTGAATGGGGCATTAGTGTCATCCCTCTTCAGAGTAAAACTGGGGTGATATGTGTATCACTGCTTTTTCTCTATGCCAAGATATTTGTTTCCTCAGGCCCATTGAAGAGCTCATGTAGACCACTCATGTGGAACTGCATGGTTGATGCTACTCAAACTGCTTCGCTAGATGTGAATTTTAATGTGAAACAATAAATAACGTTAAGATTCTATTGAATGATAGAGAAATTACATGCTTAGCTGCCAGTGGAAAGATGTTTATTGTACTTTTCTGATAAGATGCCTGCAAGGGAGCATGACATCCTACAAGTATTAGTAGATAAGCATTCTTTGTGTGTATGTGTTCTTCATTGGTAGAGACTATAAGACCTTTGTATGCTTAATGCCTAATTTAAAGTAATCGTTGGAGATATTGTTTGGAATTGTACGTGCATGTGGAAATTTTCTAAGTCTATCTAACCCAATCAGGTTAAAACACCCATATGTATGACATAGTGACGTATGTCGAGTATAATTGTTGTTGTTTTGAGATTGTAAGCAGAGTGGCATACGAGTTCTAAAGCTGGCTTCTGCTGATTAAACTGTGAACTATATATGACTTACCATTTTGTCCTGATGATTTATGATTCTTAAAAAATGAGATCACACCAGCAGCAACCACAACAACAATAGCAGCAGCTACCACAACAAGCACGGAGACAATAACAGGTTTTTCTTCTGTATGAGCTGAATCGAAAACAGGTGAAAACAGAAAGTCTTTGTTACTACCAAGTTTCAGCAATCATATATAGATGGTGTTACTTTTTTCCTTTGGTCATCAGTTGTTTAACATTATTTAATTAACAATGTACTATTTATATATATATGAATATATATTAACTATTCAACATCAATAGATGGAAGTTACAAAATTACAAACTGTAGCTATATATAAACTTTGCCATGCATGTGAAAGTGATGGGATATTCATTCATTCATTTATTCATTTTCTTGTTGGCTTAGTCCCTTTATTAATCTGGGGTCGCCACAGCGGAATGAACCGCCAACTTATCCAGCACGATTTTACGCAGCGGATGCCCTTCCAGACGCAACCCATCTCTGGGAAATTCATTCATTCATTAGTCCCTTATTTATCAGGGGCTGCCACTGCGGAATGAACCGCCCACTATTCCAGATAATGTTTTACACAGTGGATGCCTAGCCGCAAGCTTGCCCAGCTAACAATTTTGTTAATCTAATAGACATCTAAACGTAGACAATTTGGCTAAAACAAGGCTAAACTTGGGCTGTCTCATCACCCCTCCCCACCGCATCCCACCTCGCTCTTCTTCAGACATGTCGCACGCACCCTGTCAAACACCACCAAACCACCCCCGACAGCTGAGCGGGACTCTGCAAAATAAACTGTGAAACTCTGACCAATGTGAGGAGAGTTTACTCACACGTGACTTATTTTGGTCCGTTTAGAAACTTTGCCGTGTGAAAGCGAACCGCACCAAGAACAAAGAGCAACAATGTAACAATTTTAATCCCCGTTTCAGAACAAATGAATTGATTCACAGTGAAAGCACCCTAAGTCATCAAATAGAAAACAACCTAAGGGTTCTTTCACACCTGTGAATCGATTCATTTGTTCCGAAACAGGGATTAAAATTGTTACATTGTTGCTCTTTGTGCGGTTTGCTTTCACACGGCAAAGTTTCTAAACGGACCAAAATAACTAAACAAGTCACGTGTGAGTAAATGCTCCTCACATTGGTCAGAGTTTCACAGTTTATTTAGCAGAGTCCTGCTCAGCGGACGGGGGTGGTTTGGTGGTGTTTGACAGGGTGCACGCGACATGTCTGAAGAAGAGCGAGGAGGGATGCGGTGGGGAGGGGTGATGAGAAGGGTCCGCATCGTATTTGAGGACCGAGATGGAGACAAGCGATTTCCAGGAGATTATCACTCGTTTGCGGGCATCCGAGAGTCTCTGTGCATTTCCGGGAGACTTCCGTGAGACTTGGGATGTCTGGAATGACCTCCTGCCCTACTCATTATTCTCTCTTCATATAGGCATATGCCTATTACTAGGCCCACACGGAATCTGCGCGCGCAGAATTCCCGAGATTTTTCGCAGATTTCCGCAGATATTTAGCCCATCATTAATTCTGTTTACTTACTTACAGTTACTATTTACTGTTAATCTAATTGGATTTGCATTTTAAACATTAAATAAAAGTTAAAAAGGTATTATTTTTATTTCACATTTTAAGGTTTTAGTTATGATACTCCTAAAATAATTCAGCAGAAATCCTCAGATTTTTACCAAAATTCTCTGCAGAAATAGCAAAAAACGTCCGTAGATTCCGTCTGTCCCTACTTATTACTTATCCATAAAACACTGTGATATAGTCGGGCTTGGATCGTATCACTTTCTCACTACAATAGATCCACTCCAGAGTTCGTTTCAATAGAGCCGAGACCACCTCCTTCAGGCGGTCTCGGACCGATTGCTTTGGCGCGGATCTGAGCGCGATTGCCCTGTTCACATATGCCAAATGAACCGCGCTATCTGGGCAAACGCATCAGGTTCCGGAACAAAAGTCTAGGTGTGAAAGCACCCTAAGTCGTCAAATAGACTTTAAATAGTCGTCAAATTGACTGTAGTCATTCATTTCTGTTCATTTGATGACTAGTCTAGTTTTGATCTATTCTTAGACGTCTATTAGATTTTTACTGACAGCCCAATTTTAGCCTTGTTTTAGCCAGGACAACAATGTTTAGATGTCTATTAGATTTTCACTGACAGCCCAAATTTAGCCTTGTTTTAGCCAAGATGACTATGTTTAAAAAAATTCTTCCTGGGTACTGGGAAACACCCATACATTCTCGCACTAACTCATACACTACGGCCAATTTAATAATAAAACATTAGTAACAAATAGGCGGTTCATTCCGCTGTGGCAGCCCCAGATTAATAAAGGGACTAAGCCGAAAAGAAAATGAATGAATAGTAACAAATAAAAAAGGTAGTTTAAACACATGTTACAGTAAACGACTCACCATGGACAGACACGTTGTACAACTTTCCTCTGTGATTGGTGGTCTTTAGTTGATAAACTCCAGAGTCTGTGATTCTGGTGGTCATGATGGTCAGATCTCCAGTCTGATGACCCAGCCTCAGTCTGTCTCTGAATCTCTCATTAACTTTATTACACTGAACATCTGTACAGGTAAAACTGATACTTGCAGTGTGCACCTGGGCGATGAGAATCCCATTAAAAAACCACTCGATGTCTTTATTATTGTTGATTTCAACAGCAGTGTGTAAAGTGACTAAAACTGCCTCCTTCACTGAAACATTGACAGTATCAACACTGTGAGCACCTGCAGAAGAGACAATCAATAGAAGTTAAACAGATGATCAGATGAAGAGTAATAACACAGCAGATGACAGCAGTGATAGCACGGAGGTTTGACCCAGCACAATCCACACCCTGGGTCATATTTTGCCTCCTTTCTGTGCATAATTTTGACATTTATATAAGCAAGCGTTTTTTGTTTTGTCCTACTGTTCTTCCATATACAATAAATAATGTCTTTTTATTTGTTTGACAGGATATCTTAAGAGCGACTCGCATTATATTAAAGCTATGATTTTGTTATTTTAAGCACTGAACATAAAATATTAAAGACAGTAATATCATGTCACGAGTAACATTTATTATTCACCCATAAATTTAAAACCTCTTACGGCCCAAGGTTTTTTTTACATGCACTTTTTATTTCTTTTTGCTATTTGGGCTTATTGGAACCTAATTAAAATAAAAATCTAAGTATCATCTTTTGATATGATGTACTTTTAGAGAAAAATCATGTCCATATACAGTGAAGTCAGAATTATTAGCCCCCCTTTCAATTTTTCTTTTTTCCCAAATGATGTTTAACAGAGCAAGGAAATTTTCACAGTATGTCTGATAATATTTTTTCTTCTGGGAAAGTCTTATTTGTTTTATTTCAGCTAGAATAAAAGCATTTTTTTTACTTTTTAAAAAACCATTTTAAGGTCAAAATTATTACCCCTTTTAAGCTATTTTTTGTGATAGTCTACAGAACAAACCATCATTATACAATAACTTGTCTAATTACCCTAACCTGCCTAGTTAACCTAATTAACCTAGTTAAGCCTTTAAATGTCACTAAGCTGAATAGAAGTGTCTTAAAAATATCTAGTCAAATATTATTTACTGTCATCATGGCAAAGACAAAAGAAATCAGATATTAGAGATGAGTTATTAAAACTATTATGATTAGAAATGTGTTGAAAAAATCTGCTCTCCATTAAACAGAAAGTGGGGAAAAAAATAAACGGGGCTAATGATTCAGAGGGGCTAATTATTCTGACTTCAACTTTATGTGGACCTGTGGTCCGAATTTACATAAAACACTTTTTCCTGAATGTTTTTTAATGCATATATAACACTTTGACTTTGCGTTGACTATCAGAGAGTAAAAACATTTTTTTTTTTCCTTTTTATGAGAGTAAAATAGTGTTTGGGACATTTCATATGTGGCAAAACAGTTGCAGGATGACACTGTATGTCTGTAACAAAATATAAAACATTCAAATTATTTTAAATAGCCACTTAAGGGCTCAAGCCCTAGGAGGTTAAAGACTCAAATTACGTTTTAAAAAATAGCATTTAATAAAAAAATGCGTAAATGTAAAAAAAAAAAAGTTGCTCAATTAAATTTGAGTTGAACCAATTTATCTTTACAAGTCATTTTAACTTGCACCAGTTACGTTACTTTACCTTCAAAAAGTTAATCAGGTTTCAACTTGTTTTTTTTTTAAGTTAAACAAATTTTTACTTAAAAATAAGTTGTAAAATAAACCTGATTAACCTTCGAAATTAAGGTAAAAAAACATAAGTTGGCACAATGTATTATATTATATATTATAATAATTGAGTTTTTGTGGTGTAGCTTTAAGCCAAATTTCATCATGCAATTATTCTTTAAGATGGTGATTTGCTCTGGATGTACAGAAATCAAGTTCATCTAGAAAAAGTAATCATTAAGCTCTTACCATTCTTTAGAAAATACACCATCAGTGCAAGCACACTGAAGAAAAACTTCATATTCACTGCTTTTCTCCTCAAAAAAAAAACAAAAAAACAGATGCTGATCCACCAATCTGTTCTGCTCAGAGACGCAGTTGTCTCTACTATAGAGCTTAAGACAAGTGAAAGAAACCTGAGAGCTTTTCTATATGAAAACATGAAACGTGATGATCCAGAAAACATTCCTGCTGTGATCTAATGAATATGCAAAACCTCACTGAGTCCTGCTTGTAAAATATATATATAGGCTATATAAATTCTTGCATGTCTTCTGTAGTTCAGGAGAAATTTATTAAAATAATTTGAAGACTGCTATTATGTTGACGGGAAATTTCAAAGCTACTGTTTGATATCTGGACTTAACAACACGTTAGGTCACAGTTCATTTATTCAGCATAAGTGTGTTACTTCCGTACTTAAATCATCTACAGTTGAAGTCAGATTTATTAGCCCCCTTTTGATTTTTTTTTTACTTTTTAAATATTTCCCAAATGATGTTTAACAAAGCAAGGAAAATTTCACAGTATGTTTGAAAATATTTTTTTCTTCTGGAGAAAGTCTTATTTGTTTTATTTCGGCTAGAATAAAATAAGTTTTATTTTTTATGAACCATTTTAAGGTCAAAATTATTAGCCCCTTTAAGCTCATTTTTTCCCGACTGTCTTCAGAACAAACCACTGTTATACAATAACTTGCCTAATTACCCTAACCTGCCTAGTTAACCTAATTAACCTAGTTAAGCCTTTAAATGTCACCCTAAGTTGTATAGAAGGAAAATATCTAGTCAAATATTATTTACTGTCATCATGACAAAGATAAAATAAATCAGTTATTAGAGATGAGTTATTAAAACTATTATGTTTAGAAATGTGTTGAAAAAATCTCTCCGTTACAAATTACAAGTAAATGTTTCAGTGTATACTGTAAAAATTTATATGATCAATTAGTCATGACAACATATGATTTTAGTTCATTGTAATCATGTTCTAACTTAATTTTAAAAGTTTTGCAAGCAGTTTTACGTCAGTTTAACATAAGTTTCATGGACTCAAAAGGTTAATTTGTTTCAAGTTAAAAATTTTAAGGCAACCAAGATTTTATTTATTTTTTTTACAGTGTAGCATTTAACAGATTCAAAAATAGCAATAACAAATTTCTTGTAAGCAATTGTAGGTTATGTGTATAGTAACATATTTATTCATAGTATATAGTTAGTTGTTAGCACAGAGGTGTCCAAACTCGGTCCTGGAGGGCCGGTGTCCTGCATGGTTTATCTCCAACTTCCTTCAACACACCTGCCTGAAACTTTCTAGTATACCTAGAAAGAGCTTGATTTGCTTGTTCATGTGTGTTTAATTCCGGTTGGAACTAAAATATGCAGGACACCGGCCCTGCAGGACCAAGTTTGGACACCCCTGTGTTAGAATAATTAGATTATTGCTTCTGTATGTTAATTAGGTTCTAGTTAGGTGCTATTTATGATTATGTTTGTTCACTGTATTCTGCAAGACACATTCCATTCCATTGTGTCCACACATGTATGCGAAATGTTTAGACGGTTATGCCTTGGAATGCAAACCTTCAGGAAATTGTGTTCCCTGTAACTCTCTCATTGTGCTGTGTCTTATAGTAAAAACATCTCATTCCTGCTGTCTGTGTTTTTAATATATACTGTGCTCAGCAAAAATGAGTACCCATTTTAAAAATGAATATTTTGATCCATTTCTCAGTAAATATAGGCAATGAATTTTGGTGAATTTAAACAAAACAGATTTATTAAACAAATATATTTATTAAAATAATATTTTAGTTACCAAACATATTTTAAAATTGTAATTAAATTCAATTAAATTCAAGCAAAATATTGCAATTTAATTACAGCCTACAAAAATTCTACTAAATATTTCCTTTTTTTTTTGCTTCTCTTGATTTTTCCTCTTTTTCAAATTTGTATTTTTTAACAAGTGTTTTTATTGGTTTAACATTTTTAAATAATTACCAAACAACAGAACAATAATAAAAAATACAAGTAATAAGCATGAAAATACAAAGAAAATAATGGTAATAATATTTAAAATAAAGAAAAAAAGCTGATAATAAAAATAAGTTATTTATAATAATATATATTAATATAATAATAATAATATAATAATAAGTTATTATTAAAAAACAATTAGGACATATAACGGTTTCAATAAAACATACAAAGAGGCAGTCAAAAGGGGTAGTGAGCATATTAAGCATTACACTGCTGCTCAGAATCTGCATTATTGGTCCAGGTGATCAAGAAATGGTTGCCATATATTGTAAAACTCTATAACGGCCTCTTTCCATGTGCAATATTTGAGTGAGATAAGTTAACCATGTCTTAAATTGAGGAACAGAATCTGATTTCCACAGTTTTAGAATGACACTCTTAGCAATAATCATTCCATAAAGTATGGTGCTTTTTTATGGACACATTATGATCCAGCAGAGAACTAGAGTACCCAATTTCTGGGCCGATGTTCTGACATTTTATCCTACCCGTCAGATTATGCTACCAACACTGTATTTGAATGGTTCTGAGGTTGGGGTTAGGGATTAGGGCGATATTACAGCTTCATATCACACTAATCCACATTGTAAAATACAGTGGTAGCAAAATCTGATGGGTAGCATATTACGTCATCAGAATTTGCTACCTACTTTTTGAATGGGAGGTAGGACAATCTGACAAGGTAGGACAAATCGACAGAACACCGGGTGTAAAGGTAAAACCATACATATTGGAAACCATTTTAATATGTCATTATGTTTTGGACACATCCAAAAGAGGTGGGTCAGAGAGCCTTCAGCAGACTTTGACGGGTCACATATAGGGGAAATGGTAGGAAAAATTCTGTGTAATTTAAATTTAGAGTAGTGCAGTCTATGCATTACTTTAAATTGAATTTACTGATGCCTGGAATTAATAGAACAAGATCAAATTCTACTGAGGCTTTCCTCCCATGCATCAGTCTTAATCTGTATGCCCAGTTCCTCTTCCCAAGCATTCTTCAAATGAATTGTAGAGTAGCTCCATGCTTGAGAAAACGCAAAAATACAAAATCTGAAATCAAATGTTTGGAATCAGGAGAGCGCAATAGGAGCCTGTAAACCTTTCTTTCATCTGGCAGCGATTCAAAATTGGGTATTGCGTGTTTTACATAATTTCTAATCTGTAAATGTCGAAAGAATTGTGTTGCGGGGAGAGTACATTTGTATTTAATATTTTTCTATAACATTTAAATTTGGCTTTATTAGTTTTTGGAGCGTTATAGTAAGTTATTTTGCTAGATAAGCTCCAAATTTGGTTCAGTACTGACTAATGTATATGCACAAATATAATATTGTATAGTTTTGTATTGAAAATGTGAAATTAAAAGAGAGATTTGTGAGGGGTGTACTTGTATACGCTGAGCACTGTACATAGTGATGCGCGGATGTCGATTATATCCGCGAGTGCTGCGGATAATCTGCGGGTCGGGTAATAAAAAAATACATTATGAATAATTGCGGGTAGGTCGCGGGTGGATGTAGCGGGACATAGCAGTTGACCAGCAAAAAAAGCAGAGAGTGGACTTGGCAGAATGTGAAGATGAGACGCCCAAAATAATGGACGAAGTGCAAGAGTACAGTGCAAACTTGCTTATTTACACGACTGCAGCGCCTTGCAAAGAGAAGCTTGTGCATTCCTGCAACAAGCGGTGCGAGCAAACGCTCATTTAGTGCAGCTGGCTGTGTTTTGGAGGTGAAGAGGTATGGGTGGATGATTAAAATGAAGGAACGGATATGGATAACATTTCAGCGGATCCGCACATCTCTAATGCATATACACATTACACACCTGTTGCTCTTTTGCCGATTTTCCCATCCCCTTGTTATTTATTTAGGCTTATTGCCAGATTATTATGATTATGTCTCTACACATTCTGTGCTGTTCTTCTCACCATACAGCTACCAGATGTTTAAGTTTTCTCTAGTCCTGTCCAGTCTTGTTTATTGATGTCTCCTACCTGTGATCTGCACAGTTAGACTGCTGTTTGAGTCCAGCCTCTGCCTCCACACTACAGGGGTTGTTTCATCGCTCTGCTTCTTCAGGCATCCTCGCCACAGGCCCTGAGGGTGAAGTTTCCGTTGAATTTAAAACCAGTCTGCATTCCTCCCATGGCTGAAATGTGTACTTTTACTTTCTCTTAAGGTACATTTTTTGTGTAGTATCTGTAATTTTACTGCACTATTTTTTGTCAATCTGCAGTAACTACTTTATTTTTCTTGTCCATGGGGATTAGAAAAATCAGTCCTAAGATTCCTGTCCAATCAAATCACACAAACCGTAGAAGGTAAATTGCATCATAATGAACTCTCTCAAGACATGTGCACTTTATAATTGCAGCAAACTGTTTGGAAGTATTACAAGTGTCCATGAAGATGTTTAAAACCCTTACAAACAATAACCCAGAGACTGTTTAGATGCATGTCACTGATGAGAAGATGACGAATGTCTACTGTATGATGGCCAAAATGGCCTTAAACACCCAGCAGGCACAGGACGTCAACATAATGTCTGATTGACGTTGAACCCTAACGTCATGGGGACTATGCATTTTGTTTGGAAATGAAAATCGGATCAGAACTCAACGTCAGGCCAATGTCCAACCTAAAACCCACCCGATATCAACGTCTAATGATGTTACAGCTTGACATTGTGTGAACATTACCCCTATGACATCTATTAGGCGTTTGATTTTTGTTGCCGTACCTGATGAATAAATGTCAGTATTTGATGTCCTATATGACGTTGGTTTAAGATATTGGCTCAACGTTGGATTTTGGTCATTTTCTAACAACCTAAAATCAACCAAATATCAACGTCATTTGACGTCATTATTGGACATCAAAATAACGTTGTCCTAAGCTGCTGGCTTGATAATTAATTTTGGTCACCTGACATTACAACCTAAATCTAACCTAATATTAATGTCTCATGATGTATCCCTGCTGGGCAATAACTAAATGTACTACAGAATGTTACATTTACACACACATGCACAAATCACATGTAAACACATCAGCTTTTGACAGCATAATACTCACTACTCACTACCCTTGAGTACTTTTAAAGGGTCTACTTTTTACTCATACTTTGAGTAATATTTACAACAGATACTTTTACTCTACTTGCGCTACATTTTTAGGCAAGTAATGGTACTTTTACTTGAGTATGATTTTTAGTATTGCTTAAGGGGGCTAAAAATACTGACCTTAAAATGGTTTTAAAAAAATTTAAACAGCTTTTATTCTAGCTGAAATAAAACAAATAAGAGAGTTTCTCCAGAAGAAGAAAAAAAAAATCAAAAATACTGTAAAAAATGTCTTTGCTCTGTTAAACATCATTTGGGAAATATGTGAAAAAGAGAAGGGCTAATAATCATGACTCTAAATTGTACAAATAAATTGTCTCAAACATATAGGCTATCTTAAATCAGTTTTATGTAAGACTTACACTCTGTGCTGCTGGCATACAGCTCCTGTGGCAATGACAGTACAAAGTCACACCAGCAAGAACTGCAGCAACAACCACCAGCACAACTATTGCTGCTATTTTACCTCCGGCAGATGTGAATGTGGAAGAGCTGGAAAGTTACAGTCATTATTATTACCAAATCTATCAATCTTATATCCTACATTTTACAATATGACCTACTTTTATTATCTGAGTAGATGCATCGTGTAATTAAAAAGTGAAAGTCATCATTTTGCATATTGGTAGTAGCAGCTCCTTGCCAAGTGCACATATTAGGACCATACATTATCACTCTATTACATAAACAATGCATCCCACAGACATAAGTTTGTAAGGAAAGTTGTAATTATGAAGTACAATTGCATGCCAGAATGACATCCTGAATGAGGTTTTGAGTAATGTAATACACCTCCTTCTCAAGCACAGTGAACACTCAAGGTAGAATTAATGCCATGATCATATGACTTGCTGCTCTATTTTAAAAACTTTTTAAGGTCTTAATTCATGAAAAAGGACTTTTTAAAAGACATGATTAAGACTTGTGATGATTGATAAATACTGGGTAAGACCCAGGCAATATAGAACTGAAAGTGAAAGTAATCTTAGAGCCCATACTGTTTTAGTATCTTGTCCTTAGTGTATCAATATTGGATTGTATCTCATTGTATCTCACTGTACAGCCCTGCTTACATTGTGGGATTTCAGCCACGATTTGGTCATCTGAAACTAATTTGGGAAATCCTAAAAGATTCCCGAAATCCCAGGCTAAAGTCTGTGGTCTTTGATTGTTGGTTTGACATGTTCACTGGCAGCCGCTTAATGTCCATTGCGATTAGATTTTCCTGCCGATCCCTTTCAGGAGATTTCACATTTTGACAACAGCTGAGATGAGTGTCAAACCAAGAACCAATAGGAGCAGCCTGACCTCATGAGGAAACGTAGGTATTTTACGTTTCGTCAGTTTAGTGGCTAATTCGTGCAAATTCGTACGAGTTGAATCATACGAAAATGTACGATTTTAAAAAAGAGGTGGCACCCAACCCAACCCTGCCCCCAAACCCAACCGTCATTGGGTGATCAGCAAATCATACTAAATTGTACTAATTAGATCATACGAATTAGCCACTAAATCAAAAAGTTACGAATTGCCGTGAGATTGCTTTGATAGGAGAGCTGAATCCGATGACGAAATACGCACAACAACTTCAAACCACCGCGGGGAAATGTCAACTGTTTTTTTCCTCCTGGTTTTATTAGTGTCCAAAGACATGTGCTATAAGTGAATTGAATAAACTAAATTGGCCGTAGTGTATGTGTGTGAATGAGTGTGTATGAATGTTTCCCAGTACTGGGTTGCAGCCGGAAAGGCATCAGTTGTGTAAAACATATGCTGGATAAGTTGGCGGCTCGTTCAACTGTGGCGACCCCCGATGAATAAAGGGATTAAGCCGAAAAGAAAATGAATGAATGAATGAATTTCCCAGCTCACCTGCCTGTTCCTGTCCTCATCTTCAACTCTTCTCTATGCTCTTCATTCCAGGTCCTCCCCACACTCCAGTACTCCACTGCTTCTTTTGCTGGATTTCTTTTGATTGTAGTTGGCGTTGGGGTCTTTTGCATCTGCAGGAGTTGTAGAAAAACAGGTCAGAAGAGCAAGTTATTAATCTTGATCACTTAAGGCAATAATATATATATATATATATATAAGCCTTAGTTTTGACATATCTATGATTACATTTATTTGCAGCCCAAACCAAGCAAGAACACAGATTTGTTTCTGCACTATGTAAAGAAAAAGCAAATTGCCTACTGGAACAAATAGGTTTAGACTTTATTTCACATTTATTCTCTGCCATATATATATTTAGTCTCAGTTTAGGTTTGTTTTAATTTGTTTAATTACACCTTTTAATATTTTTTTTGCTATATGAACTGTCATAATAACTTATAAATTAACATAAAAACTGTTGCTCTGTTTGTGTTTCACAAATAGCCTATAGTATCTAGAAACCTACCTAAATTATGTATTTTAGTGGAACTGTACTATTACTGTCAGTCTACTCCAGTTTAAATAAGTAAAACTAAGTATCACATGCAGATGTTAAGGTTTTTTTCATACAATTCACTTCTAAGTGTAAAATAAGTTTAGAAGTGAATTGCAGTTATCCACTGCTCAGGGGCGATGATCAAATTAAATTCAATTAATTTCAATTCATCTTTATTTGTATAGCGCTTATTCAATGTAGATTGTGTCAAAGCAGCTTCACATAGAATATAGTGAATTGAAACAGTGTCAGTTCAGTTTTCAGTGATTAAGTTCAGTTCAGTTTAGCTCAGGTCAGTGTGGGTTAATATTCACTACTGAGAGTCCAAACACTGAAGAGCAAATCCATCGATGCGCAGCTCTACAGATCCCGAACCATGCAAGCCAGTGGCGACAGCGCCAAGGAAAAAACTTCACCAAATTGGCGAAAGTGAAGATTTTAAAAACCTTGAGAGAAACCAGGCTCAGTTGCGCACAACCATTTCTCCTATGGCCAAACGTCTTGAAATCTGCGGACATTTTTTGCTATTTCTGCGCAGAATTTTGTTAAAAAATTTTAAGCTGAATGATTTTGGAAGTATCATAACTAAAACCTTAATATATGAAATAAAAAGTAATACCTTTTTTAACATTTTTAATGTTTACAATGCAAATCCAATTAGATCAATTTCATTTAGTAAACAAAGCAAGTCTCTAATATAACATATCTACAAATAGACAGAAAAAATTACTTTACAAACTGTATTGTAAATAAATCATATTATTATTTTCATATTAGTCAATAATACTGCTTAAATTATTAAAAAAAAAGAATAAATATTAATTTACACAAGTAAATAAACAATCAATGATGGGCTAAAAATCTGCGGAATTCTGCGAGCGCAGATTCCGTGTGGGCCTAGCGATGATCAATGAGAAAATTATGATAACAGAGACCGTATTTTAAACTTTTTTTATGTGGTTTTTAAAATATTTTATACATTTTGTAGACATTTTATGACACATTTGAATAATAAAACTAAGCATTTTTAACCAAGCTCTCCAAAAAGAAAGGTCTGCACATACGTACTATTTTTATTTGACTATATAATTTTTATTTTATGTTATTCAGATAATTAATATTTAATGTAATCATGTCATCTCAACAGATCGCAGATTGAAAGGTTTTGATGTGTCTTGAATATCAGCAGCCGAAACAGCATCACAGCACAATAAGCACGGGTTGTTGCGCTTAAAATAAAATAATAACAATACATACATTTTAAAAGTAGCCAAAAGTCTCAACGGCTGTAAAAGCTGTAAAAAGACGAATAGTAAGCTATGAAGTTGAAACAGTCTGTCTTTTTGTCATAAAACAGGCTGGGCAATTTGTCCTTTACTAATGACCATCAATATGTCTATAGTGTCTACATCCATTGGTGAAAGTGAAAGTGAAAGCAAAGTGTGGAAAACTACGTCATCCCGATGTTCCATAATAAACACCCTTTACGTGAATGCGATTACAAAACATTTTTGCCACATGTTTCATTTAAACTTATTTTAAGTTTGTTATTTTAAGTTTTGAAACTGTTTTAAAACAATTTTAAGTTAATTTGTAAACATATATAACATTTCAATGATAATACAGTAATGTAAAGAGGCATCTATGGTGTTTTTGGAGAAGTATCCACTCGAAGTTTATAGTTAGTTGCTCTGTCAAGGTTTATGCAGAAACAAAAACCCGATTTATTCAGAGATCTAACAAAACAATTAATTTAAGCTAATGCTTCTATACGTAGGAATAAACGTGTGACAAAATAAAAGTTAAAATGTTTTTTTTTTCACTTTGACAAACTATTACATTGTTTGCTTCATCTGTTTTTTTCTCTCTCTCTGAAAAAAACTGAATTTGTATTGTTTTAAAGGAACTGGTTTTAAAGGAAACTGCATTTGTCCTGTTAGCTTAACAGACGGAGATGTATTATTAACTTTATAAAAAAACTGATGTCACTTTTAGACACTGTCGTCTCATGTTTAAAGTGAAATATTGGTTGGATTTGTGTTAGATTGTTTTGGTTTGCACAAGCATTGTATCGCCCTTTGGTGTCAAAACAAAGATACATCTATCTAATAATAGCACTAGCATTAGCCGAGTGAGTGTCTCAGAGTGAGTGAGCTATAAATGGATGCATCTGTTCTCGTAGATGACACACAAAAGCTCAACATAACTCAACAAGTGAACACTGCCCCATAAAACTTTCTTTTTTATTAGGACTTTCTAGTTATTAGAACTTTGACTATTACAGCAGGACATCACTAGTCTCTCACAGATTATTCTCTCACACACATTACTAACCTTTCACATACATTGTTAGTCCCTCACAGACATCACTATAGTAACTCACAGACATCACTAGTAACTCATAGATATTCCTAGTCAATCACAGACATCACTAGTAACTCACAAGTCCCTCACAGACATCACTA